>BRDA01036292.1:0-17165 GCA_036984385.1 Crenuchus spilurus | reverse complement strand
AACATTTAATTGAAATATGTATTCACACACACACACACACACACACACACTTCACACAGTAAATCTGCCAGTGTTAAATCAACACTATTAGAGTTAAATTAACACTGAGAGTGTCAAAATGTAACACTCCCAGTGTTAAATTAACTCTAATAGTGTTAATTTAACACTGGCAGATTTACTGTGCAGTCATGTCCTGTTGGGTTCAGGGGATCAAACGAGCGACCTTCCGGTCCCAAGGCTAGTTCTTTATTCATAAGCTTACAGCTGCTCCCTTTATTTATTTATGTATTTATTTATTTAAGAAGTGACAGTGAATAGCTATTTGAGCAGCAAGTGTTTATATTCACTAACATCATCAAAAACAATCATAAAATAAGTAGCAATGTTATGTACACTAATATATTGGATTAACCATTTCATTCAGTATCTTGTTAAGATAATAATGTTAAACTATGTTAAATCAAGTGTGCTGCTGATGAATTTAACAAATCTATGAAATGGCTAATCAGGAGAACACCTGTCAGCTACTTTTTCAAAAGGGATTCCAGTTACTTTTCATAATGTATTTACATTTGGTCTGATATACTGTATGGTGGTTTTAAATACAGTTCTAAGTACAGTTTTGTCAAGTATTTCCCAGTTATCAGGACAAAAAGTATAAAAAATGGCAGTGAATGTGAATGTGAGAGGAAAGCAAGAGGAAAATAGAGAATCAGAGAAAGAGAGAGAAAAAGAAAGGAAGAGAAATAACAGAGTGAGGTGCATGCTGTGTAATGTGGTGATTTGTTTGAGAGGAATCTGTGCTGTAATGGAAATTCCCTGTTTCCCTCACAATGTGTTGAGCACCTCTCTCACTTTCCCCAATAAATTCTTTATTATCATCTCACACACACACACAAAACCATTTATATACAGGCCTTTGTCAGAAGGTGTACAGAGTGAAGTGCACCTCACTGGTCTAGGCAGTACACATTTCTGTCTGCTTTACACTACAATAACTAAATTGGCAAAGATCAGTACAGCTCTCTGTGTGTCAGGGCATTTACAAGTAATGTTGGCCATTCCAATCATCTACTGATTCAACACAAGCACAAACAGTCATTTTGTGATCCATTTGAACTTGAATATTGGAATTTTTGTGCCTCACCAACCCTGAATTCAGAATCCAAGATGGCGGCACAGCACATCAACAGTATGTGAAAGCAGTAGTATTACACAATTTACAAGTATTTCTGTCTAGTTGTGTCTCATTAAATCAATCATACCCCCAGTACCGTGTGGGTACTAACAATGCCCACTTGGGATGAACAAACAATGATAACTTATAATAATTAAGCACATAGATGCTCATGATGCAAATGCCCTGATTAAAAAATTGGGACATAATCATGAACATGATTACTCTTTTTTAACATCTTTGTGTTGGTGAAATGTTTTTGCTTCTTGTGTTTTTATATTGTAGCAGTGTACAGGACATCAGACAAACAGAAGACAGCCCTATTTCACAAGACTGAACACATAAATTAATGAACAAACAAAGAAAATGGATGCTCACCTCACTTCCCAATCTTTTCTCTCTACCTCTCCTGCTGAACTGAAACTGGGTCATGGAGTTTGGTCACTCTCTCTACACTACATGTGTCAAAAATATAAAATCCTTGGTGGACAACAATGCACTGAAACCAGAATATGTGTACAATTAAATCTCCAAATTTGTACCATACTGAATCACACAGCATCATATTCTTTTACATCAAGTCACACTGTGTTGAATGAAATAGTTCTAAATTGCACTGTGTTACATTAAGGATGAGTCATGCCATGTCATTGCTTCATAGGAATCTTTAATTCATCAGATCGTTGGCAATGCATTGAGATGCATATTGAATCTGCCTCAGGGATGGAAGTGCACATCCCTATTTAAAACACCATAGCTTTGGCGTAGACTTCTGGAGGTCATGATGGAGGGCAGCTTGTACATGCATACGCTCACACTGTTTTTAGGCATTTGAATTTTTTCTGATAGCTGGCCAGTTCAGAAGAAAACTAGACATCTAGTTTGCTAGAAAACTAATTTCAACTAAATCCAAAACAGGTGAAATTAGTACTGGGTGATAAAACAATATAATATAATAAAATATAAATTTTTTTCACAATAATTTTTCCCTCACTGACGATGATAAGCCGGGACAATAGAATTCAATAAGCATTAACGTTCATTTACATTTCACATCTAAGCAGCTTGACAGTGAGTTCAGAAGTCTAATACTGGTGCTTGTTAGCTGCTCCTCACCAGCGCCGCCAAAATGCACTGTTGTGTGTAAGACAAGCGTGTGATTGGGGGAGAGCATAGTGGGGCCGGGCAACAGAGCACAAGGTCACTGTGTGCTCATCTGTTTGTGTGAAAAAAAGAAGGAGGGGGGGCTCATTGTGTGTGTGTGTGTATGTGTGTGTCAGCCTGAGTGCTAGCATTAGAATATTAGCTTGGTTCTCTAGCCTGTTGTTATTTTGGACTGGCTGCGGCCGACAGCAATCATTGTAAGTTTCAACAATAAAGCAACGACTGTAAACGTCTTTCTCGTCGATCCTTTCAACGCATCCAACCGGACGCTACAACATTATGTTCTGGCAATAAACAATTTCATATTTTAAATAGTAACATTTCATGTATTTAGTCTGATGTTTTTAGAAAGATGTTTAAAACTATGACAGTGTTAGAAAATGTACTATCGTGATAATTATCGAGATTGATCAATATAGAAAAAATTTTCGTGATAACATTTTTGTTGAAGTTAACACTTTTCTCTGTATAGTAGCTTAGTTGATACATTCGGCTGATACTTTTCAGAAGAATCTGGAAAATGATGGGTACCATTAAGACCAAACAACTAGTTTGATAGTACTAGTTCCTTGTAGATTCCTTGTAAAGGTGTCTACTGAGACAAAGTACAGTATTGCCATACAGAACTTGACACAATGTTTTGTAATAGTAAAGTCATTTCTATAAATGCTTTTGATTGCATTGATAGGAAACACTGGTCTGAAAAATGGTCTCTGTAAACTGCACAGTGAGTATGTCTCACCTTCTATAAACAGTGATGAAGCCAAACAAAAAAAAAATCCTCAACCTGTCAGTCAATCCTCATTATCCTGACACCTACTGAAATAGACTCTTTTCAAGATGGCCATAATTAACCAATCAAACAGAAATGAATTTCTGGTAACCACAGAAGGCCAGAAAAAATGAATATTAGTACAGATACAAGAGCCAGTAGACCATAACAAGATAAAATGATACAGAAACCTGAAAGGGTATGATGCGAGAAACACACAGCAGTGCAAAACCAACCACAACACTCCAATACATGCCCACAGGGCATTAACGTCATTTCTGCATATACTAAAAAACTAAGGCAAATGGAAAGTCACATCAGCAGATGCGTAACCAACTTGAACTGGTTATGCAGACTGCCGTTTCAGATTTATATTGTGTGGTATGCATAAACAAACATGCCACATAGACCTAACTTTCTTCAACAGACAGTAACGTTGCAAATTGCTCTAGTATTATTTGTTCTGGCTGTAAATGTAAAGAGAGCTTATTTGGCACTCACTTATGGCAGGACTAGTATAAAAGCACTGTTACAGCTCATTATCAAATGTGCCCGAATGATTCACACCCTGAAATTTCATCAACGGCAGTCACAGACTGAGCAAGAACAGCATCTTTCAAGATGTTTGGTCAGATAAATTTAGTCCAAGGTTTAGAAGCATAATAGTCCTGGCTCAACAGTCCTGGGACTTCTTTGCTGGATTTTTCATTTCATGATGCACCAAATAGCAGTGCATCATCAAATGTCCTACTGGTGAAAGGTTTGGATAGCAGGTAGACCAATTCAGAACTTGAACTGTTTTTCTGTGAAGCCATGTTGTTCTGATGAAAGCAGCATTTGGTTTAGCATTGTCTTGCTGGAAGGCCTTCTCTGAAAGATATGTTGTCTGGTTCTTGAACCTCTGTTCAGCACTGAAAGTGTCTTTGCAGAAGTGTAAGCTGCCCACACCATCAGCACTAATGCAACCCCATACCATCAGAGATGCAGGCTTTTGAACTGTACCCTGATAACAAGCTGGATGGTCCATCTATTCAAGTCACACCGCATCTGTAGTTTCCAAAAAATAATTAACATTTTTGATTCATCTGCCAACAGAACAGTTTTTCATTTTGCCTCAGTTAATTTGGATTTGGATGTGGATTGCATGGTGAACTGTATTCACAGACAATGATTTCTGGAAGTGTTCCTGAGCCCATGCAGTGATTTACAGTATAGAGTCATGCCTGTTTTAATCCAGTGCAAATTGATCCTCCAGCTGTTCATCAGTACCACTAACTTATGCAGTCTTTTGTTGGTCCTGTCATTACCTTTTATGAGTAAATTTTTTTAATGAGCTATTTTTCATAAAGTGGCAAAATGTCTTACTTTCAACATCTGATATCTGTTCTATGTTCTACTGTGAATAAAAAAAAATATGTCTATGAGATTTGCAAACCATTGCATTGATTTTATTATCATTTACATACATCTGACACAGTGTCCCAGCTTTTTGGAATTATGGTTTCTTTGTTCTTTGTTTATATAGTTGTACATTTATAATCCTTATATATTTCTTATGTATTGTTTCTGTAACACTTTTTTAGACTTTCAAAGCTCTTTGACATTTGGGAGAGACATTAGAAAGTCACTTCAACCATTACCAATATGTAGCATCCACCTGGATGATGAGATGGCAGCCAGTCTGTGCCAGAACCCTCACCACACATTAGCTCTTAGACAGAGAGGTGAAGCGAGACTAAAGTCCCTCTTTGAAAATGGGGATGATTATGAGGATTGGAAAATTTAGCCAGCAGTAACAGCCCTACTCTTTTAGAGGAAATGACCAGGCATATTTTTGTGACTGAATCAGGATCTCGGTTTTAGGTTTCATCTGACAGATGCTATTCATACAAGAGTGTCTCCGTCATTGCACTGGGGCATTGGGATCCACACAGAACACAGGATTGGTGCCTCCTGTGGTCCCCACCTACACCACTTATAGCAGCCACACATGTTTTCCTTGGAGGGCTCCCATCTAAGTACTAACCAGACCCAGTGGATTTGCATTTGTTATGCTGTGCAGGTGTGACTGCTGTACAAATGATTATTATTGTTGGTCATTCATTACATAGTAAGGTGCATCACAAATACCATATATAACAATAACGGTAGTACTTTAGCATTAGTATAATGAGTATTGGTATTAGTATCAGCAGTATCTAAGCACAGTGGCTTATGAATACAGAGCTGTTTGTGTACTTTAATGACAAATATGAGAAAAGCTGAAAGTTAATGTAGCACAAGATGCCAGAGAATAGGCCTCTATTCTTGCAGCACTTTATTCACTTCTATGAATGAGCAATGGGGAATAGCATATGACATTAATCTCTCTCACTCTCTTGCTTTGCCTTCCTTCCCTCTACCCATCTCTCTCTCTCTCTGTCTCTCTCTCTCTCTCTTTCTCTCTCTCTCTCTCTCTCTCTCTCTCTCCTCCCACACACTCTCAGTCTCTCAGAAGGCATTATGAGCATTACTATTCGTACCTGCCAGAAAAGCAGGTTGCTATGGCCCTATCCTGTGCCAGAGCTGCTCTGTTGTCGACCGTAGAGCTGTCAGACAGCGCAGCCTCCATCAATCTTCCTGCCAGTGTCTCCCATCAGCAAGCTCAAGGCACGCTCTGATTCCACCACCATGACCGCAATCAAACCTTCTCTGAATTCTTGCATTACGTTGATGTAAGACGGTGTGGGTTTGTGAGGCTGTGGGAGTGACGAAGGTGAGCGATTTGATGTCTTTGCTGACTGCGGGTTTGGCAGCAGGGCTGGGCGACATTTATTTTTCAAAATAACAGATAGGTTTTCTGAAAATATCTCGGCACAGGATATTGCCATTCATATTCAGAATTGGAGATGCTCAAAACATTCCACGGTCTATACCTGTAGGCTTAAACTGGATCATTCTCAACATTCTAAATCGGATAAAATTCAATTTTATAACCACTTTAAATAGTCACATGTTTTATAACAGCATTGAAGAGTTACATGCTTTATAACAGGACAGACTAGTTTATTTATCTCCAGCTGATGAACTTGCTACACTGAATGGTCTTTAAAGAAAATGTTCTCAACTGTGTGAAAACTAAACTAATTCCTTTGCAATTCATTTTTGTTTTTTACACCACCGGAAATCAAAATGCATTTTACACCTATAATCTATGAATTAGTGTAATGCCCTGCCATGCTCCCAGTGAACCCACCGCGACTCTGACCTAAGTGGTTAAAAAGGGGGATGGATGGATCTATAAATTATGTGTGAGTGAAACATGATATAATGATGGGTCTGAAGGGGCTCAGAGATGACAGAGGTGGTGGGAGGAGGTGAAACTTGATTTTGTTGGTTAACATTCAACCTCCTTGTTAACCTTCATGAGTCACCAATCTTGGCAGCATGACCAAATCATATGGTTTGCTCAAAACAAGACTAAAAGTAAAGCCAAAAGTAATGTCTTGAAACTCTTTTTTGGTTGATGTTAATAGACCAAGTAAAACCAGAGATAAGATAAAATTACTTTTTGATTTTAAATTATATTTTATATATTGAATTATATTTTCCTGTCCATAAAAGTAGGGTGGCAGGAAGGGGTCCCACTTTGTTGTAAATACCTTTATTTGATAAATTTTTACAATATTACATATGCTCACATTTACAACCATTTCCATCGTATTGTTGTTTTATTTTTTAATTTTTTAAACGAGATCCAATTTTATTGTTTTGGTCTTTTTCACCAATGCAATGGCCAACATAGTTCAAGACTCCCAATGGATATTCACCCATTATGACAGTTTTCTAGAGCATGAAGGAAGAACAAGAATTTTGTATTTTACTTGACATGATCTTGCTTATTATGAACAGGAACATGAAAAAATTAGGTCAAAAGGTCATTATTGATGCAAAGTATTTTTCAACCATGAGCGAGAAATTAAGCAAAAAAATGGCCTATTATTGCTCAAGACTGATGACACTATAACAATATCATCAAATATCCCAAGCCTATTTATCAGCAAGCTCGTGAAACAGACAGGTGTAAAGGTCTGAAGAACAGAGATAAAGGTGTCCGGCGCAAGCTAGCAGCACTGTAGTCTGCTCTGATCTCTGACCTCTGTCATCTCTGTCCCCATCACTAGCACCCATCTAGCCTCATCCTTTCACTTCTCTCCTCTGCCTGCTCTGGTCCACCTCATCACTCCAAATCTCTCCTCCGCCTGCCCTCGTCCACCCCATCCCTCTCTCCCTCGCTCCATCTCCCCTCGTGTCACACATCATTTGTCAGAGATCCATTTATAACACTGCTACAGCCCCTCCACATCTATCCAGCCCATCTTAGATCGAACACTACACTGAGTACATTTTATTCACTCTTTCTCCTCCACTTCTGAGTCAACTTTCTGCTTCTCCACTCACCCCACACCAGGCATAGGCTCTCTTCCAAGCATCTCCTGTTCCAACTCTTCCTTGAGCCACACAGCTAACTCATTTTAACATTTGTAAACAGTCCCAATTAAGCTAAGTTCACATTATGTGATTTTAGTCCACTAGCCAATTGTTTTTGGCGATCCAGATCAGAAGGGAATTAATGTTTGCTTGGAAATGGCTTGTTTGTGAACTGTTCAAAGACACAATCTGAGAGCTTGCTGATGCCTTGCAGATGCCTGAATGTTATCTAGCAAGCTAAATATCTGGACCTGTTGGAGAGTCTAAATCCAGTAGTGTGAAAAGTCTTGTGAACTGATAGTGACTGGCAGTGAGCTAAAGACAAGGAGATATGAAAGTAAATCTGGGGAAGGAAGCTGCACATATTCTTTTGCTTTCTCTCCACAAATCAATGCTCAAACAAGTTGGATTGTTTCTTGTGGATGTCCATGATGGAATCGTTTCTTATGTCACTTCCTGCATACATTTTCAAGATAAAATGTAGGCTGAAAACCAGACTCTACTTAAAGATTCCTTCTAGTAGAAGATGCCGTATTGTAATATTGTGACCTGATGATGCTGACAGTCATGCCTCGTTGCTGAAAGTCACCACATCTTCCAAATGACAAGAAAACACATCCGTGCAGTGAAACACACATACACATACTAGTGAACACAAGTGGTTGTGGATTAGGTATCTTACTCAAGGGCAATTAAGTCATGTGATGTTGGTTGAAGAGATTGAAGGCTGGTTGTGTTGTGTATGAATAGCGTTAGTCTCATTATTTAAGCAACACAACCATGTAGAGAAAGTACTATGAACAGAACTCCATACATTTCTGAATAACCTCATTGCCATGAGCAGTAATAATAGCCTGGTTTTCACCAAATTATTTCACATCTCTTAAAGTTTCCCAAGGAAACATGACTTAAATGGTGCCAAATGTTTATACAGGTTTTCGTATATAAAGATAACTACTGCTCGATGTGTTCAATATCCACCTTGACAAGGAGGGTCCATCTGAATTTGGTTGAGAAGCAGAACACCCAATCCCAAATTCAAAATTCAGGGATGTATAATATATGCTACTAGCAATGTTATTCTCTAGCTCTGGCCTGACTATGGTATACCTGTATACAAAGTGTACTAAGGCTGAGACTAGTTGCTTGCTAACATTATACCCTGAGTCTTTTTTTACATCAAAACTTTCACTGCAAGTTCCCACAGACTTCACTATCTCTCAGCTCACAGTTGCATTATTAATAATACTCAACAACAGCATTGCCAAAGCATTTAAATCAAAAGCACAGCACTGTCACAACAAAAAGTAAGGAGAAAGCAAGGAAGGCTGTGTGTAAGAGAGGAAAATAATCCAATATCACTGTGACTGAGCCAATTAAAACCTACTGCGTCTTGCTGCAGCTTCCTACTGGAGTTGTGTATACCAGCTTTCCTTCTCTCTCCTTCTGCACATAACACTTCCACCACTCTTTATGTTGTTCCAGCAGAAGGATGCAGTTCAGTAGTGTCTGGAGAGAGAGTGAGCTGCTCTGAGTGAGCAGGTGTGCACTTCCGTATGGTTTAATCACCCGTTTGCACACTATCAACTATCATTAAAGCAGACCGTCTGTTTGTTTGAGTCCAGTGCTGAACCTGTTTGTTGCTGTGCTGGGGAAGGGGCCAGGTGATTAGAGGCAGCGAACCTTTCACAGCATGCTCTGAGAGAGCTAAGGACGAGAAGATGAAACATTTGCTATTCAGTCAGGTCTGAAGAGGGGAATACACACTCTCTGAGCTGATTTATTTGACTGGGGTTGAGGTACATGAGTGTGCGCACACATGTGCGTGTAGGACTTCTGTGTAAACACATACTGCATATGTCTGCGGGATGCTAAACGAATCGGACAGGTGAAGGTCTGACAGGAGGTGTCTGCGCGTGTGTTTAATTCAGGTGTGATCCCTGTGGAACGCTGACTCTCCGCTCCACTGCCCAACAGGAAAAAGAAACAGGGACTGCTGCTAAGACAACAGACGAGTAACAAATTGAGCTAAAGGTCAATCATCCCATTCTCCCTCGACTCCAATTACAAACTCATCTAAATGTCACTGCGTCTGTATGTAAAACATAACGGACCCCACGGCTTACGGCCGCTTCCTCAACAAAGCCACCATTTCACGCTCAAAACAACACTCCAAATAGCTCCCCAGGTGTTATAACAGCACCGCTTCTGCTTTGGCCTTCACCTAAATATACTCAGCCAAGACATTTTATGGTGTCTTTAGTTTTGCATTAAAGCTAACAAGCAAAATGGAAGCGATTCCACAAGAAATGTCGACCAAGCCAATGTCTGGTATCTTCATCATCATCTTTATGATCTGATAATTATTTAATTATTTTTCATATTGAACCAGTGTGTCAAAATACTGGACTTAAAAACTTAGATAAAATGTGTTTTACTATAAATACTCAATCAAAACATTTTAAAGACTGAGAATGTTAATGCAGGTTGTAAATAAAATAAAATTTGTAAAATAAAATAAAACTACGTAACAACTATTTACCACAATAAGCATGTGCGACACTTTATTTTTGCTCACTTGGTGGCATCTTTGGCATGTTCTGTCACATTTTGTGGATTCCTCATAGGCATATTGCCCCTCCCACCTCATTACTTTTACAGACATATAATATTTTTTAACAATATCTTTACTTATTTTATCAACATTAAACCAAAACTACCATAGATATTCAAGTCATTCAAGTCAGTGGCATCAAGACAAGCAAAATGGAAATTAGACTCTGTTGTTAGCACAATCATTTACAGCCATTTGCAAACTTTTTTATGGCTGTGTTGATTGCAGTTCTGCGATGCTGGGTTAGCTGTAAATTCATTCATTCATTCATTCCCTGAAAAGGTGAACATATTGTCCCGTGTTCTCTTTAACAGACTACCTTAACACAGTATCTAAACACATGCTAAATGCAAGTGCAGAGAATCACCACTGCTTTATATAAGCTGGCCACTTCTGTCGAGTATAAGCTATTGGGCAAAATGTTTGGAGTAAGCATAACAGTTCACTGCTGTGCATATATTAATGTCTTGCTCCAAAACAATCAGCTCATAACACCCTGATCCTGTTCCAGTTCAGTTTAAACTCCTGCTACTAACATACAAATCTCTCCATCGTCCAGCACCAGCCTACTCAGCTGAGCTCCTGCATCCTTCCTGCCCTTCCCAAACACTTAGATCCTTTAATTCTGGTTTTTTGACTGTCCTCCAGTTCAAACTTGTCACTGTGGAGGGGCAGACCCTTCAGTGTCATGGCCCTCAAACTATAGAACACCTTACCACAATCCTTCAGAGACTACAATATCCTCCTTCAAGCTTATATTCTATTGTCTTCACTTTCGTTCTTCTGCTCTATGATTTTTGCCCTCTGTAAAGCTTCCTTGGGTTTGAGAAAAGCACTATAAAAACTTCTTTAGCAATATTCAAACTTTTCTACCTCATTCTAATGACTTAAAACCATAAAACTTGCTTTGTGATATCTGATATTTGTGATTTTTCTTTTTTCCAGTTTTTTGCCTTTGTCACATTCAGTTTTTTTTCTTTTTTTTAATTCACAAAATCTAGGAAGATGGTAAACTTCCTGTAGAAAGTCTGTAGGAAGGTGGCACATGTACAGACATGCCTAACCAAAATTAGAACAGAAATGTATCTCATTTGAATACAGAATGCTCTTCTACTACTCTCTACAAAGCTCTCTTTATTTGGCTAGTCATTGTGGATTACTGACAGTGCGCAGCTTGCAGTTATAATTAAATACCTGTTAAAGTGACCTTCGCATTAACCTCAACATAAAACCTGAACCTAAGTCCTAATTATAATTTGGTCCTAAACCTAACACTGACACTTAAGTATCAACTGAGATCAGTAATAATTTGAACATCTGTCGATGACCTTTATGGGGCTTTAGGGGGCTACACTGAGTCAATTATGAAGTCAAAATTCAAGCCCAGCTTTGCAGTGAATGGTGCTCCTAAGACAAAATTTTAGAGCCATTTAATATAATTAATAATCCTGTTTATTATCATTTTCAGTAATTCACTAATGCCACTGAGTTTCAACCATTCAACCATGCTTATCACTCTTCTGGAGAAAGTTAGAACAGTCATTTTGAGCTTAAGCTTTGTGTGAAGAGCACAGAAGCACGGCCTGTAATATCTGAACAGATGTGTGTTTCTGTTTATCACTAGCTCTCTGATGTCTCAGATGTCGAATGGGTATCAGTAACTCAGTCCTGTGCACATCCCTGCCTACAAATCACACTCAGGATTTTAATTAATGGACAAATAGGATTAGACCGCCAAGACCCCCTAATCAGCTTGAACCAAAGAATGCCCCACTAATGTATTCTGTTATCAAGCTTCTATGAGAAAAAAAAATTCACTAATAAATTAAAAGAGAAAAACAGACACCAATTTGGAGAGGCAGTCCCCACTGCGTGAGCTACCAGCAGGGACTGGCTGCAAAAGGAACAGTGGGGGAAAAATGCAGGAGTGGAATTAAAATAGGAGCGGAGGAGGCAGACAGGAGAGATTTAGATTTCTATCCTTCACTTGCAGACTTGCCCAGTGGGAGGATTGCCACTGCAGAGAAAGAATGAGAGAATGAGGAAGAGAGGGAATACAAGGAAGAGGGCAATGGATGAGAGAAGATAGAGAGAAGTAGAAGAAAGGTATGTGAAAGGTTGCATAACACTAGTCATTCAGTGGATGTGTGCAAACACAGTAAGAGCATCCTCCGAGACCAGTATACTTTATAAAAAGAAAGTTTAACCTTATGAATGTCTACACTGACGAAAGTAACACATTTCATTCACTTAAATAATTCATTCATTCATTCATTATCACACCCGCTTATTCCTTATCAGGGTCGCGGCTAGTCCTCCACCCCCCCACCGGGCGCAGGGCAGGGCACCACATCAATCAACCAAGCCCAGGACGCCAATCCATCGCTGGGTGACACACAGACACACACATACGTACCTACGGACAATTTAGAGTACCCAATTCACCTGATCCCCATGTTTTTGGACTGTGGGAGGAAACCGGAGTCCCCGGAGGAAACCCACGAAGACACGGGGAGAACATGGAAACTCCGCTCAGATGGGGACTTGAACCCTAGACCCCAGCGCTGAGAGGCGAACGTGCTAACCACTAAGCCACCGTGCCGCCCATCACTTAAATAATAATAAAACATATTACATCAACACAATCATTATAAGAAAGCAGTGACACTGTCCTACATCACCCGTCTACCATAGAATAATACGTTTCAGGAGGAGAATAGACTAACACACCACCACAATGTCAGTGTCACTAGAGTGTTCACAATTATCCACCACCCAAATAATACATATGGTGCTCATCTGGGGGTTCTGACCATTGAAGAACAGGGAAAGGTGGCTCACAAAGTACACAGAAAACTGCAGTCTATAACTGTAGAACTGCAAAGTGCACGTATATGGTGTGAGTGGAGCTGATAAAATGGACAATGAGTGTAGATACAAGATACTTATATGTAATGAAGTGGCCACTGAGTGTAGATATAAAAAATGAGTCTCTGATTGGAGAAAAGAGTTCATTATCAGCACTCTGAAACCTGAACATGGCAGCCCAAATTGGGCTACTCAAACAATGACCCTCCAGGACAAATCCAGACAGAGGAAAGTATTGCCTGTGGCCTATTTAAAAAAAAGTTCTACTTATATTTTAACAGTATTTTGTGTCCCTTGACATCATTCAGATTAGATTTTACCCCAGTGGGTGAATATCTGGGTACTCTTGCCCCAAGGTGGGCCAACAAGGACACATATAAGAATAGCATCAGACTGGCCAAATAAGACTGGCCAAATAATCCAAACCTACAGAGTGTGCAAGCAATACCTTTTATATAGATATGCATTCTGCATTGAAGAAGTGAGACTGTGTAAATATAACATATGTGTGTTTATATATATATATATAAACACAATGACTACCTAAAGGAAAACTAATGTTATATGAAATGAAAGCCTGACTTTCCCTTTGATTCACTGTGGAAAGCTGGTCTTTTCTGCACTCAAGCTAAATATTTGGTGCCAAGTACAAAAAATATGCCTGGCATGGAAATTTCCATCACAAAAAGGCTGCTACAAACTTTTCCAAGGTTCCGTAAATAGTGAAGGTGTTCATTTACTTTTCAGAAACATCCTTTCAAGTGTTGCTGAGGCCCCACTTAACTTTTTGTTAGCTTTGTTTACTTTCCCAGCATCTGCTATTACTCTCTACAGCAACTGGCAAAAGTGGCACTTGGATTTTAATAGTATTTTGTGTGTGCTGACATCACTCAGACTAGATTTCGCCCTACTAGGTAAATGATTTGACACTTCTGGCCCAGCAAAAACATTTAAAGGCAATTAAATCATCAGCCTCTGGTGCCAGGCATCATCAATTTACATTACAAGTCTTTTGAGGCTCTGTAAACAGAGATTCAGAAATATCTTATCTTGATCTATCTTCATGTCCCACTTGATCTTTCTCAGCGTGTGATGTCTTTGTTAGATTTGCTAGTGCCTGGTGTTGCTCTCCATTGGCGAAGGACCCACTGTGTTAGAGCTTGTGGCCTGGCACTGTTCGGCATGGCAGTGCCCTCATGCTAAGCCCAGGGGAATTAATTAGAAGGCCAGGCTAGCATGGTGACAGCTGCTGCAGACACAGCCGACCTACAAACCAGAAGGACCACAGTTGCTCTGGCACTCTTTAACACGAGGCACTGGAATAAAAAAAACGGCATCGATCTGGAGAGGCAGTGCCATAGGAGAAAACATCCACGCCAATGTGTTGGGAGAGATAGGCTACTCGTCCGAGGAGTGACGTGAACACAGCCGCTGACAGCCGTGTTATGTTGCTCTGTTTGGCAGCAGGACACCTTTCTAAATGTGAGAAAGGATGAAAAATGGCAGGAAGTGAGCGCAACACTGAACCATTCAGGCCAAGATGGGTAGTCTTATATGCTAGCTACCACTTAATCCCCTCTTAGTTCTTTTTTAGCATTCTCCTGATTTTAATGATTTGGCTTCCTCACTCTCACACACCACCTCTCTTGCTTTCACTCTCTCTTCTGTTCTGACTTACCAAAGTACAATATTCACTGTACTTTCCATTCTTTTTTTCTTTAACACATCAAAAGCTCAAGCATAGCAGCCTGATCTTTACTGGCACAGAGGTAGTGAGACAGTTGAGAAATAGTGTACTTCTATGGTCAGACTGAAGAAGTTTTAATTGGCTCCTGTAACGACAGCTATGATGTTGAACTGCAACAGGAAACAAGCAGAAAACACTTCTTTCTTGTCTTCCATCCCTTCATCCTGCCTTCCTTTCTCTTCTCCTTCACCTCAACCTTCAGAAGTCTTCCCAGCCCACGTCCTTTCCATATTTGACACCAAACACATCCTGATTGATTTGGAATATACTGTCATTGCCTGACACATAACTGAAAGGAGAGGCTCTAGGGTAGTGAGAGAGAAAGAGAGAGAGAGAGAGAGAGAGAAAGAGAGAGAGAGAGAGAGAGAGAGAGAGAGAGAGAGAGAGAGAGAGAGAGAGAGAGAGAGAGAAAGAGAGAGAGAGAGAGAGAGAGAGAGAGAGAGAGAAATAGGGCTTCTTGAAGAGCAATGGAGAAATACTTCATCTGCTAGTTTGGGGTTTTTAATCACTCCTAAATTACTTCTTCGATCCAGCAGTGCACAGTGCTGCAGTAATTGCTCAGCACTGTCCTTGATTGGCTTGTACTAATTAGGAATTCGGGGAACAGCTCGGAAAGGCTTTAGTCTTACAAAAGAAGCTCCTAAAGATCAAGATTTATCTCAAGTGTAAAATGATACGTAATGGAAAATTAGACAGCCAATGCAAACGTAAGCTCTGTGTTTTGCAACTGATATAAAATGTTCAGTGACTGAAATAGTGTGATACAGTACATTAGCAACATCATTAGAGCTAACAGTGATCAGAGCTTATTCAGGTTAGCTTGAGGTCAAAGCTGAATTTTTAAGCCTTTCACTCTGTTCATCAATGGTCAGCCCCCACATCGGACCACCACATGCAGGTATTGTTTGGGTGGTGGATCATTTTCGGCACTTAAGTGACATCAATGTGGTGGTGGCATGACAGTGTGTGTTGCACTGTGTATAAAGTCCTCATCAGCTACTGTCTGTTACTGCACAGTTTGTTTGTTTATCTATCAGATAGAGAGACAGACAGATACAGATATATGAATACAGACAGACAGACAGACAGACAGACAGACAGACAGACAGATAGATAGATAGATAGATAGATAGATAGATAGATAGATAGATAGATAACAAACCAGCTTCAGCTACCAAAATGAGTTAATATGAAAATAGTTCCTCTGTCTATAAATACACTGTGTCCCTGTATAACTCTGCCTGGGCTTAAAGGTCGCAACAAGCGACGCTTAATGAAAATATCACACATTAGCACACTCCTCTGTGTTCTCTAATTACACTGTGGCAAACGAGACAGCGTCTAATGACCTGAAAAAGCCTCGTTAGGGCTCGAATGGCATTGTGGTCGCACCGTTGCATCGTTCGCTTTCATAGGTTGTCGTCTGTTGGACATTCATCACCCAGCTGGTTGTAGAAGTGAATGCTGGCCAGAAACAATTTTCTGTCTTTATGCACTTTTTAAAAGCACACACACACACACACACACACACACACACAGATCCAGATTCAATGCTAAATGAGCAGCATCAAGACATCATGGTTGCATGACTGAGGTTTTCAGCCATTCTGCCTGAGAATAAAGGGAACTGCTGCATGTTCTTAAAGCTGTACATTACTGCAAACAGGCTAACAGGCTGTTTATCATTTCACCTCTCATTCACTGCTATGGACACAGGTAATGGCTGGGCACAGATTGTGGGAGTTAAAAGCACGAGGCAGGCAAAGTGAGCAATGGGCGTTTTTCTTATACTTCTTGCAGGATGGCAACCAATTAGATGTTGAAATATGCCATCATCCTTCATAGCCACTTTTAAACTACATCAGTGCTGATGGAAGAAAACTGCAGGAGATTTTATATTAGTTCACATTTAAAAAAAAGCACTATTAGACTTACCACTTTTGGTCCATAACTTGCATATCATTGATGTTTATTATAAAATAGTCGAGTTTTGCATTGCTGTAATGTAAATGCAGTATGCAGAGTTCTGTTACTAGTACTGTACTATTAGTAACATTATGCTATGGAATTGCATCATAACAGATGTCCCTATTGTGTTCATTCTGTTGTCCTACTTTGTGCTGTTTGCATTTTGTACTTGTCTTGCCTTTAATGTACAGCTGACACTTCTAATTTTTTGTTAATCTCTGTTTTTAACCATTTCTCTCATTGTGTTCCCAATTCATAATTTCCCACTGTAATCTCTTCACACGTACTGTTCAGAATAATAAAGCCATAAGCCATATTATAATGCTCTGAGTATGGCGTGGAAGATCTTCCATCTATACCAAGTAGATTATCAAGTGAAAACTGA
>BRDA01036276.1:0-20115 GCA_036984385.1 Crenuchus spilurus | reverse complement strand
TAACAGGTCTTTGAGAGCCAGAATGTTTGCTGATTGGCAGGTGTTCAAATACTTATTTGCAGCAGTAACACACAAATAAATTATTAAAAAATCATTCATTGTGATTTCCAGATTTTTTTCTTTTAGATTATGTCTCTCACAGTGGACATGCAGCTAAGATGAACATTTCAGACTCCTCCATGATTTCTAAGTGGGAGAACTTGCAAATTCGCAGGGTGTTCAAATACAAATATAATTTCTGTGACTTCTATTATTTCTATCTATCTATACATCCATCCATCCATCTATCTTTTGTTTCTATCATTTCTATATATCGTTTGACTTGGGGGTGAGGTGATGGTGCTGATCTTCTAACATCTTGTCCTCACTAATACAGGAGAGAAAGCAGGATAAACTTTGTCATACCCTTGATGTAGGAAGAAACAATGAATGAGCAGGTGCCCCAATACTTCTGTCCACAGAGTGCATCTATTTAAAATGCTGTATTAGAAAAAGATAAACCAGTGAGGCTTTAATATTATCATGGCATAATATCAATCTGCATTGTTTTGTAATGATGTTTCCAAGCACACGATTCATCCCCTAGTTCTTTTAGTCCCAGCTGTAAAAAACACAGTAATCAAATTTGATTAATCATGCCAGCCCTGGTGTGTAGAGCATCCTTTCAAGGACAGCACTGATCTTCTCTCTCTGCTCCAAGGACGAGTGATAAAGATGGGGGATGGTGGAGGCTGAAGAAGAGCAGGTCATACAGCAAGTGGACTACTGACTCCCAACTGCTCTGTCTGCTTAATACTGCCCAGCGCTCGGCAGCTGGAGGTGATGAGGAGCTTAGTGGGTCTGATTGGGCCACAGCTTCAATAGGTGCTGCAGTCCGATGTCCATGATAGGATTTCTCTAGACAGCGTTGGGCAGTAATCAGGGGACTGCACTGGCCTGCCTTTGTCTTCCAGCTGGATGGAAGGACTGACTGATGTGAAGAGAATCCTCTTTTGTCTCCGGCTCAATCCACGGCTCAGCTTCAAATAACAAAACGACGTTTCTCACATTCAGGTTCTGTTTGAACAGTGGCGACTGTGTCGGTGCTGATTGCGCTTGGGCCGAGTACATCTCCCAGCCACATTCTCATCTCTGGCCCACTTCTTTTCACCTAGATTGCTTTGGGAATTGATATGACCTGAAGGGCCGGACTAATAACTAAGAGTGAGGAAAATGTGAATCATTGGCCTGGCTGCAGGTCTGTAGCCTGTCTCTGTATTACTGCTGGTCGGGGTGGAGTAGAAGCCCATCGCATTGTGCATCGGACCCGTATAGCGGTGCTGCATCATCTCATTCAGCCTGTGACATTAACTCACTCTTGACAGCATAAACACAGCCTGTGCGCATTGCTGGAGTTAAACTATAAATCTCCGTCTTCCAACGTGCCCTGCAGTGCAGACACGTGAGCGATACGTGGATTAAAACGGAGGGAAAATCAGCTAACAAAGCTCAATACTATCCATGACCTAGTTTATAACAATGGCAAATAATATAGAAGTAATAGCTTCAGTATGTGCCTTTCATTGTTTCTCTATGGGGGGGATTGACTCTATAGTCCAAAAGTTTGTGGACGCCCTTATGATAATGAATGCATTCATCTACTTTAAGTTACACTCATTGCTGACACATAGCTTGCCTAGTCCCTGTAGAGATGTACTGCCAATAGAATAGGACTAAACATGAGCCTACATTCACCATGTTTGGGCTACAGCCCCCAAGCATTGAGCTTTGTTCTCTGCAATGATGGTGCATACTATTGGGTGGTGATCATCCTGACCTCTTATGAAATCCTCACAGCAGTGCTCCCAAATTTTGTACAAAGCCTTCCTTGAACAGCAGAGACAGTTCCTCTAACAAAAGCAGGACAAAACCCTTAAAAGAAACAATGAATGTGTCCCAATACTTATTCCAATACACTGTATGCATACGAGTATAAGCTGTTATTTAGCCGTATTCAGATTGGATCATTTACTTGGGCTCTTGGGGTAATTTGTTCTTTCATAGGAGCTGTGATTTTCTCATCCTTTGAGGAAAGATACAGGCTGAATTATCTACTGTTAATATCTAAGCTAAGAACTTGTCTGGCCATTTCTGGCCTTTCTGACACAAATCTCTCACTTTCCAGGCAAATGTCGCAAAAATAAAGCTGCTATAGGTCATATTTAGTCTTTAACCCAATTTTTTCCCCAATGTGACGGTAGTCAATCACACAGTCACTTGTAATGTCTGACTATTGGAGAGTGAAGACTAGCACAGGCCTCCTCTGATGGAGGTTAGACAGGTTTAATGAAATTATGCATTTTATTTTTTTGAGAAGGAGGGCAGAGTGTGGGCTGGAATGAGATGCCACCCTGGGCATCTGCCAATATCAGAAACCTCCACTGGTCGCAGGGCAGCCAACATGCTCTGAGTCAAGTGCAGGATCCCCAGCTCTGATGCATCAGCTAACAGACACCTGAGCCAGCAGTCAGCAGAGTGCCATGTACCTACCTACAGAGACCAATTGAAGATAGCAAGCAGTATGACCGGGATTCGGAACCAACAACCTCCACCAACCAACAAATATTAAAGCTTTTGAATAGTCACTTAATAATCTACTTAATAATTTACCTGGGAGAGCATAAAGTGGATGTAAAAGACACATAAGCAGAATGAGATTGCGGCTTATTAGATGATGATAATACACTTATAGACAGGGGTGCACATAATTTTTTTGGTCTAGTTCTCAAAGGAGCACCTACAGATGTTGCTTGGTGCTCACCTTTTACAATGCTCGAAAATACTACAAGCATTGATCATCACTACCCTCCTGACATCCACTGTTTGGAGCCATGCTATCTCCTGCAGCCATTTTTAAGCGAATACTCTTTTTTTTTAACCTTCAGTCTCAGTCTGGCGTTTCTTTGGAGGTGGTGGAATATCAAAGTAATGACTTAATGTAGCTTGTTTCCTGGACATGATAATGAATGAATCGGCGGAAATCTTAAAACCAGTGAACAAATAAGCTAGTGCTAGTTATCAATTAACTATTGATATAGTTATCTTGAGCCCGTCTACGTTACCGTCAGGGTTGCCAGATCCATAAAAATTAATCAGCCAAAAGTCAGTCTAAAACCCGCCCTTCAGAAGTTTAAACTAGCCCAAAAAATGTCTGTCACACGTTTGAAGCAAATGGCAAAACAACTAAGAGTGTTCGACTTAGTATTTGTTTATAAGGGATTTATCAGTCCATCAAACCGTTTTCCTTGCAAATATACCGCCTCCCGTATTTCCCCATTTGTGACTTTTACTTCACCTTCTCTCTGTATCTCTCTCTCTCCTTGTCAGGCTATCTTTCCTTATATTATGTTCTCTTTGTTGTTATTGTTGTATGCAAACTTCTTTAGTGTAGACTTTCTACACGTTTGCCCCGCCGTGTTGAAGTAATATCCTAGGCAACCGGCCGCGGCAATTTTTAAAAGTTACCCAATAAAACGCTTCCCGCCACCCTTGAAAGTTCACCCGCGACTGGATTTTCAACAAAACAATTTGGCGTGAAAACCACGAACCTGTCAACTCCGGTTACCGTGGCCAAACATAATCAAGTAAATCGTGCGCAAACGCGCGTCACGTTGTAATTCACGTTGCGCATTGTTAATTTTGACCACGCATGCGCACCTGCGCACCACTTATGTGCATCCCTGCTTATAGAAGAGATTATAATCACAGTTACAGCTACAAATGAACTGTGATTATCATGTGATGCCGACATAAAACCTTACACCCTCCCTGAAACTCCTGTATTTATTTTAATGCCATCCGGAGTCAGGAGTTCAAACACTGAGGAGATGTGTATAATAAACCAGGCATCCTGATAACTAATCCAGTTAGCATAGGGCTTATGAAACTGTGCCATGTGACTGTTAACTGAGTGGTAAACATGGTGGTACAGTAATGCCGTATACAAAGCAGCTGTGCTTGAGTGACGCGGTTGTGGTGAACAGTGATAAGAGGAAGAGATCGCTATGCACAGGCTGACGTACACGTGTACCTGCCACAGATCTGACACCTCTTCAACGAGGGAATTAACAGGTTGCTAAGCAACAATGCACAAGCGCAGTCTTGGTTTTCTTTGATCTTAATTGGAGTGTGATTTTAACAGGGTGATTTTTTTCTTTAAGGCTCTGCAAACTTATGTTTAAACATTCCCTGGAATCTTTTTTTACTAGCATGGAGGAAGAATTTTAGTTTTCAAGGGGGTCCAAAAGGACACGCAGTCTAATGAATTGATTCAGATACTTTAAGTTGACAGGTGTACAAATCCACAGCTTGTCTAGTCCCTGAAGAGAAGTATTGCCAATAGAATAAGACTAAATATGGACCTCCTGGCACCAGGTGTGGGCACTCAACATTCCTCATCATACTGAAGAACCCTTTCATAATGGAAAGAACCCTTTGGGATCTTTGAGTGTTCATGGTTCTATATTGAACCATTTTCTTTACTAAAGAACTCCTGAAGAACCATTTTTTAAGAGTGTAGTGGATTAGTAAATACATGTATGGTGTCTGAAATGTGATGGAATGTTAGGGACCAGCTTCTTAAACAATTGACCAGTTTACATAAACACCATCACTCCCCCCAAACGTGAAGGATGGCAGCATCTGAGTCTGTTGTTTCTCAGTTCAGTCACTGGTGGAGAACGAGCAGAAAGGCTGGAGGTGCAGACCTAACAGCTCTGTAATTTTGGGAAAATTACTCAGGAGTGAGGCACGCCACAGAGTGAAAACCCATTTATAGGCCAATTCCAATTTTTTGTCAGAAATAATTACTTTAGGATGAAGAGCACGTCTGTAGAAACAAATGTCTTCTGTCAGTGGCTTCACAGTTTAAATGGAAACACATTTGATTTTATGTGTGCCACAAACCCTCATGCTCGGCTGTGCCGGGTCACGGCAGATTGTGTTGACACATTGTTTTATTTTAACACTGGTGTCCTCATTAAAGAGGAAGTGATTTTATGCTTATATTTGAGTTGTAATTCTGCTGTATGCATGAGATGCTGTTATCTGGCTGTACACACAGAAGGCATCCAGTGTTCAGAGGAGATTTCTCCTGTCACTGTGGTGTTTCCCCATTAATGTTTTAGCAACCAGCTCCCCAGGGGCTCCAAAATAAGTGTAACATTATCCCTCCCCCACCACAGTGACACCGAGGCAGTGTGTGAAATATACATCCTGAGAGCCCATTCTCTCTCTCTCTCTATCTATCTATCTATCTATCTATCTCTCTCTCTCTATCTAGTCACTACTGAACCAGTCATCTTTCTTTCTCCCCTCCATCTCTCTCTCACTCTCTATCGCTACCTCTCTCTATCTCTCTCTGTCACTATTTCCATCACTCTCTTTCTGTCTGTCTCTTTCTTTCTCTTTCCCTCCTTCTATCTATCTATCTATCTAGCTCTCCATCCAACCATCCATATATATATCCTCTCTCTCTCTCGCTGTCGCTGTCTCTCCTTCTCTCTTTATCCCTTTTTGTTTTGATCATCATCCAACCTCCAATATCTTCTGTTGTTTAATGGAGTTTATTGACGTTGTTTATGGACTTCTATCTCCTATTCAAGTGATTAATAGTGTTTATTGAGGTTGTTTATAGACTAATATCTCCTATTCAAGTGATTAATAGTGTTTATTGAGGTTGTTTATGGACTAATATCTCCTATTCTAGTGATTAATAGTGTTTATTGAGGTTGTTTATGGACTAATATCTCCTATTCTAGTGATTATTAGTGTTTATTGAGGTTGTTTATGGACTAATATCTCCTATTCTAGTGAATAGTAGAGTTTATTGAGGCTGTTTATGGACTAATATCTCCTATTCTAGTGAATAGTAGAGTTTATTGAGGCTGTTTATGAACTAATATCTCCTATTCTAGTGATTCATAGTGTTTATTGAGGCTGTTTATGAACTAATATCTCCTATTCTAGTGATTAATAGTGTTTATTGAGGCTGTTTATGAACTAATATCTCCTATTCTAGTGATTAATAGTGTTTATTGAGGCTGTTTATGAACTAATATCTCCTATTGTAGTGATTAATAGTGTTTATTGTTGTTTATGGACTAATATCTCCTATTCTAGTGATTAATAGTGTTTATTGAGGTTGTTTACAGACTAATATCTCCTATTCTAGTGATTAATAGTGTTTATTGAGGCTGTTTATGAACTAATATCTCCTATTCTAGTGATTAATAGTGTTTATTGAGGCTGTTTATGAACTAATATCTCCTATTCTAGTGATTTATAATGTTTATTGACGATGTTTATGGACTAATATTTTCTAGTGTACCCTCAATATTCCTGTCCTATGATGCGTTACACAAAATATTCATTAACAACTGGCAGAGAATACACAGCTGTAATAAAGTCTTTTAACTCACCTTCAACAACTTGTGGGAAACACAGAAACTGAGGCTTTAAAAAATAATTTTCTGTGTGTTGTCGTGGACTTTTGTGTTATTGAATGGGAGTGTACACACTTCACATTTACCACACACACACTCCAGGCATCAGTGCGAGTGTGTGTATATTATCAGGGTTAAAGCCGTTTCTATTCATTGTGAAGGTAATGCATGCAGAACAGTGCAGTGATATCCAAAGGAAATAATGGTTTAAATTCTAATGACTTTTGCAGAAGGCGGATATTTCTTTGGTAACACTTAGCCGCACAGGGTAAAATCTATAATCCTCTTTATTGGATGGAGGCTCAGTTTATTCCCATGGGAGTATACTGATTCTGTATACTAATGTAGCTCTGTGGGGGAGTGCCAGGAGACAGAGGTATCATGCTTTCAACATGCTTGAATTTTCCTTCATTTTTGACCAGGTCCAGCTTATTCATATTACATACACTATGTGTCCAAAAGTTTGTGGACATCCCTTCTAATAAATGCATTCAGCTAACTGCGCCCATTGCTGACACAGATGTATACACGGCTTGTCTAGACCGTGTAGAGAAGTACTGCCATTAGAATAGGACTAAACATTAACCTCTTGGCACCATGGCTAATGCCAGGTGGGGGCTAGAGGGGTATAAAACCCCCTGCATTGTGGAACTGTGTTCTGTGCTACAGCCAGTACTTTTGTGATGAGATGGGATGAGGTGGTGGTGGTGATCATTCAACATCCTGACCTCACTAGCACTCTTGTTGCTGAATGCAACCAAATCCTCACAGCAAAGAATGAGGAGATGTCCCTTTACTTTTGTCCCTATGGTGTATTTTTGTGTTGTTGGTTTTTTTTTTGCACATTGATGTACTACTTGTGGCCTATTTAACCTCTTAAGCTCTGTGATGGTTCCAGACTTTGCTCCCTCACTCCTATAACCAAAAAATGTATCAGTACACTTTGTCCATCTATCAACAAGCTTTGTATTCCCTCATTAAAACATGTTTTTGGCTGAGCTGTGAGACACAAATGCACCACTATCTTCACCTCTTCGTCAGACGTGAATCTCCATCCTCTTATGGCTTCTCTCACATCCCAGAAATCTGTGAGCAGCTGATATTTGTCTTTTAAACTTTGCTGATTGAGGATGTTTCTGCTGTTTACTCTCAGACTCATAGTGTTGAATCCATGTCACGTCATCAGTAATGATTCTCATTCCTTATAGTAACGCATCACATTTTGTTTGCAGATAATCTGCAACCATTTACTGCACACTGCTCTTCTGTCAATCAAATCATAAGTGGGGCGGCCACTTTGTTGCACTGCAGTCATAAATGAACTGATGTAGCATGTTCAAACCTGCACAGCAGTTATTATGTAGCAAGTGGCCTGATAAAGAAAGTGTTGATAACACATTGCCGCCAACAGAAGTTTTAATATAACTACACTTAAAGGATCATGTTTGACTCATATGCACTAACTTGATGATAATCCTTAGAACACATGTTATGGATGTTAGAAGTTGTTACAGAAGTAATAACTGCTGGAACTGAGACTGTTGTCAAAGAATATATCTTACAAGTAGCTTCCTGGATTAAAAAGTAAGTCCTGGTAGATCTGTTGCGTGATTTTGACCTTATCAATATTTAAATGCTGTAGAGTCAGAACTTCTGAATTCTTTAACAAGGTCCATTTCTGCTGCATGGATAATAACAGAAGTGAAGAAAGGAGTTTCAGAGCAAGAAGACCAAGATAACAGGAGTCTGTTGGGACATATTTTGATGTGCTAGAAGATGTAAATGCACCACTAAGCTTTTGATACAGTCTCTGGTGCATTTACTCACAGTTTAATAGAAGGAACACAAAAATCAATCACACCTCTTGCGCTGAAAAGGAGATGCACGGATGCTATTCACGCAACATTCCCGGCATTGATTCAGAATATGGCATGCATTGATGTGGGATGTATGATTAAATTTGTATTAGAAGCTATACATTGCTTGCAGTGTATGAACGGCCAATACTTTCACATTTCCTTTTTCTCGGATTACACTGCGAGGACTTCTGCGGGCACCCTGAAGAGAGCCATCTGTTTTTTGTTTTGAAGTTAATGGCGGATGGAAACATTTGAAGGCTTGGGTAATGCGGTAAATTTCTGAGCGCTTACCTTGTGTTTGGATGTTTGAACTTGTCTGGAAAATGGTGACGAACGCCCCTGCACTCAGCAGGCTGTCCGCCATCCAAGATTACTCAAGTAATGACCGGTGGAAGTGGTGGCACTTACCACTAATTTTACTCACCACAGACTAAAGGAGAACTGCAAATTCTCTGCTGTTGTGTTTCCTTTGAAGAAAAGGGAACTTCAGGATTATTATGAGCACATTACTCTGCATAGCCATAGATCAGGTTCCTCAGAGCTTTTAGTCTAATCTCCTTTCAGACTGAGTTTCACTGTGTTGATTGAGATATATAACCTGATGGTCTCAGTAGGCTAATGATCATTTCCATAGCTGGACTTGCAGTTAACTACAGAACAGTTGTACATTAAAAAGAGTATTTTTGTCACAATTTAAAAAAACAGTGGAACCCCAGTTTTGGTCATTAATCTGTTCTAAAGTGTCTGATGATAACTGAAGAAATTTGTCTCATAAGAAATAATGTAAATCCAATTAATCTGCTCCAAACACTCCAAAATATGAATAAAAATACAATAAGAGAAACAATAAGAAACAAAGCCAGAGAAACAATAAGAAACAAAGCCAGAGAAACGATAACAAACAAAGTCAGAGAAACAATAACAAACAAAGCCAGAGAAACAATAAGAAACAAAGCCAGAGAAACAATAAGAAACAAAGCCAGAGAAACAATAACAAACAAAGCCAGAATGAATGACTTACACATAAGTAACTGAATTGTACGACAACTGGGGGAAAACCATAACCGTGGTTCCACTGTGTGTTATATTTATTACATGTAAAGTAACATATTTCAGACGTTTTTGTTTTAATGTTGATCAGTGTGGCTTAAAGCTCGTGAGCTCTTGGATGACAGTAATATATATGATCAGTAGTAGTGTGGACACTGTGGGCAGCTGCTGGAAAAGGAAACGGCACAAACCTTGTCAGCAGATGGAAGCATGAAGTGCTCTAAAATCTCTTGGTAGATGGGCAGCATTGGACTTGATAAACCATTTTTGTGATGTACAGCCTGTCATGGATGTGAATACCAGCCCTCTGAACTATTCACATTCTTCTACCCAACATAATTACTGGTTAACTTCAGTCTTTACTGTCCAGCTGGTTGATATTCCTATAATGAGATCTCTTTGGTAATTTAAGAGACTATTCCTTCTCTACGGTGCTGCAGTCTCAGACCAGAGCAGTGAACAATCTGTTGTTTACCCTGCATGTATAATTAAACAATGATTGATATGAGGGTTTGGTGAAAAATTGATCGTGTCAGTGGGATAAGTGCTGGTGTGTGATGTTAACTAGTATCAGAGCAGTGAGGTGCATATCCCTGCCTGCCTGTGGGTGATTGATCATGACTAAAGCACCAGCCCCACCTCTCGGCTCCCAGGGAAGCTCTAGTCAGGCCCAGCTAGAGAAGCTGCTCATTAGGAAGGGCCTTCTCTGTGCATGGACACGATGATGAATGGAGGAGAATGGAGGAAGAGACCTTGCCTGGACTCCAAGCTGATGGCTGTTTATCTGTGCACATTCCTCTATGTCCTCAGCCTCTGCTGTAGTCAATTGGCAAAAATATTTAACTGTTGCTCCAAATGTTCACTATATTTCCAAAAGTTTGTGGACACTCCTTCTAATGAATGCATTCAGCTGCTTTAAGTATCATCCATTGCTGACACTGATGTACAAGTACAAATGCATACAATTATTGGCACCATGCCTAATGCCAGGTGTGGGCTAGAGGGGAATAAAGACCCCTAGCATTGAGCTGTCGAGCCAGGCAGGAAGCAGAAGTTCTGCAATACAAACTGCTTTGGCTCTCATCAATGTTCACTTAAGCCAGTACTACATCACTCATTCATTCAGCATCCTGGCCCATCATGAGCTACTACTCAACTTTAAAAGGAAGCAGTTTGCCTCTGCAGGTGCTGACGCATCTTCCTCTTTTCTCCTCACCACCACCAGGTTGACCCCGGTCCTGTTGCCCATGGGGTGGCTCCGCCTCCGCTGCCCATCTGTCTAGCAGTGTCTGCTCTAGACCTGGACTGCAGCTGGGGCCCACGCCAAAGGCCCTAATATTCTCATCCAAGTTTTTATGTCAGAAAATCTGTTCTCAGCTACATCCAATACTTATGGATTTACAGTTTGACATTTTAACATAAAATATTCAGATATGAAAGAAAAATTTACCTCAGCATCAAAATCCTATTGAACCAAATGATATATGTATTGGTACAGTACTGGTAGCAGCGGTTTTAAGCATTTTCTAAGTAAAAGTTCAGTAAAAGTGCTGCTTTTTTTGTTTGTTTTCTTCTTCAGTTGTTTAATGGGTGATGATAGCCCACCTCAACTTCCAGTAATTGGTCTGAACCATCCAAAATAGTGTTTTTACACCACAACGAACCAAACTTCAGACCCAAACAAGGTAGAGTGGTGCTTGAAAGTTTGAGACTTTTAGAATTTTCTACATAAATTTGACATAAAATGTCATCAGATTGTCCTAAAAGTAGAAACAGAGAACCAAATCAAACAAACGAGACAAAATATTAAACTTTCATTTATTGAGGGAAATGATCCAATATTACATGTCTGTGAGTGTAAAAATTACAGTACCAGTCAAAAGTTTGGACACCTTCTGGACATTCAGTGTTTTTTCATGATTTAAAATGGTCTGCATTGTAAATTAATACTAAAGTAATCTAAACTATGAATAAACACATCTGTAATTATTTAGTAAACAAACAAGTGTTAAACAAACCAGAATATGTTTATATTTGACATTCTTCACAGTAGGCACCTCTTACTTAGATGCAGCTTTCTTGTCATTTTCTCAGTCAGCTTTATGAGGTAGTCACCTGGAATGGCTTTCAGTTAACAGCTGTGTCTTGTCAAGAGTTCATGACTTGCATTTATTGCCACTTAATGTGTTTGAAACATCAGTTGTGTGTCTACTTTGAAGTAAAATCTAAAACATGTTTTGGTTTGTTTAATATTTTTAAGTTTACTACATGATTCCTTATGTGTTCTTTCGTAGTCTGGATGACTTCAGTATTCATTTACAATGTAGAAAAAAAATAAAAACATTGAACACATGTCCAAACTTTTGACTGGTACATGTATGTGAGCAGATCACTTGAAGGTGAAATTGGAGTCAAATTTAGACAATCTGATGGAGATTTAGGTCAGAAATCTAAAGTTTTCTGAAGTTTTCAATCACCACTGTAGGTGTAGAATCACTCTTAAAGCTAAAATATTTATATTTTATCATTTTTTGTTAGTATTCATTACACATTGAGCCAAACACTAGCTGTGTGTTCATTGATCAACTACTTTTAATTGAATAAGGGTAAAAACGTGCTTGTCTTGAAGGCTGAAAACCCAGATTTGTCTTAAATGAGACACTGGTGTTTATCTGCCAAATATTTATTAGGTCATTTTATGTTCCTCGTTTGAAGGGAATGAGTCTGTGCTTGTTTATGTGTGCTCGCTTGGTTGGATTTATGTGTGTGTTTCTCTAAATTACCATGCCAGTACTCATAATGTAATGGCTAAAAAATGCACATCTCGCCCAACGACTCTTGCTAATGAAGCGTTTTTCTCCTCGTTTCTCACAGAGCGGCTGCTCTTCTACTCCGTGTGCACAGACTCGCCACACAGCTCTCACTGATGTAGCTGTGGGTCGCCTGACCACAGCCGTGTTCGACCATATGTGCATTTCTGGCACCGACGTCCCTGACGCTCAGTCACCACCCGATTCTGATTTCAGTGTTTTCTGATACTGCTTTCCACAACATCTGAAGACATGCCGTTCCTACCTTCAGCGAGCCGCCACGTTCCTCCCAAACTCTTTCCACTGTGGTGTGAACGTGGCAAAGTCACGCTATTTTCTGCTCTTCCCTTCTCAGCTTAGATTGCCCTCAGCATTCTTCACGGGCGATTGATTCCTGGCTCAGTGACAATGTGCATATAGGTCATGTAAGTCTGATCTCAGATGTAGGTTCTAGAGCCCTACAGCGAGCTGCCAGCATGTCCACAGAGCTTCACATGCAAGAACACAATGAAATATAAGCTTTGTCCCATGGACTACCTGCACACTGATACTATTCCGATGCTTCTGGAAGCGCTAAAGTCTTAAAAAAGATGGTTCCTTTTTAAAGAAAGTGGTTATACATAGAACCATGAACACTCCAACGACTAAATGGATGAAATGGTTCTTCAGATTGATGTTTGTTGATTGATATCCTCTTCACAGTAGCAGAACCCTTTTTGGTGCTATATAGAACCATCTACAACACAATTTTAATCAGTCATACAGTGGGTTCTATGAGTTTTCATGGTTCTACAAAGTCAAATCAGAAAATTATGACCACCTAACGTGAAATAACAACCCTTGGCTTGGAGCGCTCAATGGTGACCCAACACTTTCCTTGTTCCTGTGTTCATTATAGGGGTTAACTGGTCTATCGTGGTGTGTTGATTGAACTGTAGCATTTGCCAGAGGCAATGTTCCTCACTGGCATCAATGAGCGCACCACTGTTATGTAGTTGGGAAACATTCAATGTACAAGAAGTTCATTCTCAGTATACCTTCACTGTGAACATCACAAAGTTTGTGGTTTCTGTGATGCTGCCACCACCATGCTTCACTCTGTACTCTAATAGCATGCCCTTTTGGACAGTCAGATGACATCCTTTACCCATGATGATGGTTTTACACTCTGCTACAACTAACTAGTGTGCTTAATTATTTATACATGCAGCAAAGCCTGTCATGTGGCATCTGTAACATCCCAAGTTGAGTTCATTCCAGAGCATAGTGTTCTAATGTCCTGATATGACTGTGCAAAGCAATGGCTAAATATAGTCAGGGAGTTATTGCGGTTAATTTGTAGAAGACAGTGATTATAATTAGAAACCAATGACAGGTCCTCTACAGAGAGTGAGAACTGAGTTCATGATTGGTGGCGAACTCTAAATTGTGAGAAGATTTTTGATACAACAGACTAGTCCCGTGACAGTCAAGGCATTCACTTCCCTCTGTGTTAATGTAACTATATGATGTAAATCAAAACAAATCTGACTCACACCCTACTGCTACACCCAAAAAACAACACGCTACTTGGCTGCACCCAGCACCTTCTGCGGCCCTTCTCATTGCAGGGCTTGTTTGTTAAAGCTCCCTTTCCCAGTAGCTTGGCTGGAGTCTGGCTTGTTTAAGGAATCAGAAGTTATGAGTCAGACTAACCCACCTCAGTATTTTCTCTGTTTCACAGATACATAAACACACACAGGGCACTGCCTTCTTCCAAAAAAGGAGGGGAAAAGAGTTCATTTACAAAAAAAAATAATAATAATAATAATAATAATAATTTTTCAGTTTCTGAAAGTGCATGTTGCTCTTTACATTGTGTGTAAATGTCATACAAACTGGACCAAAAGAAATGGCCCAAAAATGACTTAGAAATACGTCTGGTTCCATTGACTTCCATTAAAAGCAGAATAAGTTTTTTCCTTCTACTGTAAAGTTATACAATCTTCTTCTTTTCCTTAAATTATTAATCACTAATTTTTCTAAAAGCAAACAAGTAATGGCCCAAATACTATTTTCACTGGCTCATGTAATGCTGTGGAATAAAATATCCAATGCTGGGAGCCAGAACAATATTAAACATGAATTAAACTATAACTCAGAGATGATACAGCTGACTGGCTGCAGTTGGGCCCGTTTTTGGCCCAAAATACAAATGGTATTCAAACATATCACATGGTCGGTTGTATTTGGGCCACATGTGGCCCAGAGCTCAAATGCGATGACAAATCTTAAACATAACTACTACAGTACAGCCAGGCCTACAGTGCACTCATCATTAACATAACTGTCTCATTTGGGCCGTACTTGGGCCAGAATTCTCTGTGCTCTCTGGTTTCACAGATAAAGGTTAGATAACCACTGTGTTTAGTTTTGGTAGTTTTTTTCCCTAAAACCTGTGCATTTTCATTTTCTTTTCATTGCTGAGTCATTTTTATTTGCCGTAATGAGGAAACCAAGCTGGCCAGCGAGTGATAAAATGAAAACTGGGGAAAGCTTAAGTGTGACATAATCATGGCAGTTAATATGCTATAAACTAATGCTATCTATAAACCTCATGTCAGCATTTCTCACTGCCCACCTGCTCGAATACGTTCTGTATTTTGGAGATTTTAATTTTCTCATTAATATCCTCCAGATTCATATCACCAGGTCTGACTCTGCAATACAGCCAGGTCCGGTCTCTAAACCTGGGCTGTACCTTTTGAGGGACTGCTGATTTAATCTCTAAATGACTAAATACATCAGGGTTTACACTGATCAGCCATAACATTAAAACCACTGACCATACAGGTGCACTTTGTAGTTCTACAGTTACAGACAGTAGTCCGTCTGTTTCTCTGTATACTATGTTTCACCCTGTTTTTCAATAGTCACAGATGGTGGATCATTCTCAGCTCTGCAGTGACACTGATGTGGTGGTGGTGGTGTGGTGGTGTGTGTTGTGCTGGTTTGAGTGGATCACGCAGCAGAGGTGCTGGATAAATGCAGAGCTGATAAAATGAGTAATGAGTGTAGATGCAAGGTTCAACCAGAGATGCATCCAGTTACTCTATCATTGCTCTGTAGTAGTGTTGACAAACTGCAGTCCTGGAGGACCGGATCTTCCTGATCAAACATGCCAGCAGGTAATGACCAGGTTTAATTACATCAGAATAGAGAAATCACCAAACTGTTTGACTGCCGATGGACACCGGCCCTCCACGATTGGAGTTGGACACCCCTGATCTTTAGGTTAATGTAGCTACCACAGAAACTTCTAGCCACTATGTTGGCAATGTGCAAACCATGTTGAGTTCTCATAAAGCCCTTTTCAGCCAACATGGAACCAGTTTACGCACCTTATTTTGAACTATTTGGCACATTTTTGTCAGAAATTATAACAGTTCCAGATCCTGAAAACCAAACCAAAGAAAAGTAGGTTCTTTAGAATGAACTGTGTCAACATCCATGGGCAAATCAAATTGTAAAGGAAAGAGATTATCTCAAAGAGCTGAAGAGAACAAGATCCAGTGTACATTTGCCAAAAACAGCTGAGATTTGTGACACTATTATATTTTGAAACCATGCTTTTGCCCATTTTTATAAAAGTTTTATACGTGTTTCGGAGTAGTTAATAACTCAAGACAACCGTGTAATGAATTAGGAGTGTAGTTTGTACATTTCTAACCACAAGACTAGAACCATCTTCATTTTTGGCTGTATGACACTTGTGCAATTCAAAAGAAGCATTTTGAACATAATCTTGGCTCTTCAATTACATATGAGACACACAAGATTGGATTCAACTGTGCTAATGTGATTTGCACACAGAATTTGACCTCCACATTGAAACACAGACTAGGCTGTGAGAACATGTGCCCAAAGCTGTGGGCAGCCCTATCCATGGCATGCAGGTAACAGCTGGATTAGGTGCCTTGCTCAACGGCACTTCTGAACCGTCGACCTTCCAGTCACAAGACCAGATCCCTAACCACCAGGCAACATCCGCCCCTAAATAATGTAGAAACGGGATATTTTGAACTGAATTGTTACACCAGTGCATGAGGAAGGGTGTGTACTGCACTTGTACCAACACCACAGAAGATGCAGAAAGCACAGGCACAGTAGGAGTAAACCAAAGCCACCTGTCCCTGCTTTATCGAGCCCAGCTGCCCAGCTCCAGGAACTCTTCCCTTAAAGAGATCAATATTACTCAGGAGGGCTGGAGAACTATTGATCCGCTCAGTTTGAAACATTTTCCACTCTTGTCATTAGCTAAGCTTGAACTAATGTTTTTACGCTCTCTGGTGCAGTAATCTGACCACACCTGAAACTACAGGTATATCTAGATATCTACAGGCAGAGATCTACAATATGCAGGCTGGTGAGTCGCAAGGTAATTGACTGAGAACATCTACTACAAAAAAGCTAAATATCACGCAGATGTTGCTGTCAGAAACTAAATAGCTGGTCTTTAGTGCAGCTATTCTGGCATTTTCAAGATTTTAAGGACACCTCAAGTCTCTATTTAACTCTCAGCTGTTAAGAGAATGGGTCAACTCTTTGAAACAATGAAAGAATCAAGAAAGCTCAAAGCCTCTTCAAATATAAATAACCACTTAGTGTACGTTTTCAGCAGAATTAGTGAAAAATGCACATCACAGTCATTATATTGATGGATTTGATAATCTTTTGTATTCTTTAAAAGTAGAAGAATCACTTTTATTAATTCCCTTTTACCTATCCAACCACATGCACTTGTGAGCAACAATGCACACTATGGGGCAGTGAGCACACACAAGCCTGCTTTAGCACCTGGGCAGCAGTTGGCGGTGAGGTGCCTGTCTCAATGGCACTTCAGCTGTGAATGGATTTTCCTGCTGATTCTGGGTCTCAAACCAGCTGACACGCCTCCTGTCAGTCCGGCCACCCTACTGTCCTCCATTCTCCATAATGCATTTGGTAATCAGCTGACTGCCCAAGCCAATCAGAGACCGGCTCAGACGTCCATCTCTCTGGAATACAAAAACGCTAACTGTTACAGAGCGTAACAAGCGAATATTAAACTTTTACCCCCAATTTTGTCCCCAAACTTATTTGTTAGGACTCTCCCTTTCACTTGTAATGACTCTAGGAGTGTGCAGACTAACACAGGCCTCCTCCTATGCATGTGAAGCCAAGCTCCACCTCTTTTCCAACTGCTGCTGATACATCACCATCCCGCAGGATCCCCAGTTCTGATGGATCGCCTGGCAGACACCTAAGCCAGCCAACATTACTTAGTAGTGTTGGGGAGAGGGTGCCATCTTACCTGCCCAGAGAGAGCACGGCCAAACACGGATTTGAACACGCGATGCTCAGATCATAGTGATGGTCCAGTGAGCCACTTGGGGGTCCCAAACCCACTTTTCTAACCATTAAGCCTTAACTGCCCTCCTTAAGGATGAATCTGCTATTTGAGAATGTAAACATGTGCCTGTTTTCTACAGAGTGACTGCAGCAGTAGCTTATATACCTGCACTGTGATTAACTCTAAAATGATGGTAATCATATGTTACCTTTATACTGTAATATATCATTAAAACCATCCCATTCTGTAAAGCTGGAGTTTCTAATAGAGTGCTACTCAAATCTAAAGTGATATTCAGATGCATTTGACCGTTTGTTTTGGCTTGTTAAAGGAGATGTGTGAAGTGTATTAACATTTGTACGGCCTCACCATTATACGCAAGTGTTTCACTCGTGCAAGTTGTTAAAGAGGCATCAGATGATGCTGTTGTGGAGGCTGAGAGTGAGAGGAAGCATCAGGTGTGCGACGCCCCCCTCAGCGGCTGATGGCTGATGGCCGCTGGAGAGAGGAAGCAATAAAAGTGGATTAGCGCTGGATTACTTGGCTGTCACCCCACTCTGCATTTTCTCCTCCTCCACACCTCATTACGCTCCTGCACTGCATAAGAATTGCACAGAAAAGGCACATACAGACACAACCGCACGCACTCTATGACGTGGAAGGAAGAAGTTAAGGTAGTAATAGGTCTGGAATTTACATCTTGATATGGCAGGAGACCCCCAGCAGTGCAGAGGTGATGAATCAGTCCTGCCCTGCGTTGTGTTGTGGTAAACCTGCTGAGATTTATGGGGGCTATTAAAGGCAGAGATGGTCACTCTTAGGCCACTTCATCTTATTGATATATAGGAGGAGAGCGAGAGAGATAGCGATGGCAGAAAAGTGGAAAAACAGAGAGAGAGAGAGAGAGATGTGTGTGTGGTTTAGCTAAGGCAGGTTTTACCACGATGTGGGCAGTGAGGAGATGATGCTGCATGGACAGTCTAAGGGCTGATGACTTTGTTTTACGGCGGATGCCCGAGGCCGTTCTGCTTGGATTTGAGCCTGCTGGGGGTCAGCAGGGATGCGGGGTGACAGGGTGGTGGAGGGAAGGGCTGCAGGCTCGTCTGTCTCTGCCAGAACACAATATGTATGTATATAAAACACACTTGAGTCCTCTGGTCCTGATGCTGTTGTCTGGTTGGTGCAGTATTTTCTCTCTGAAATGTTTAAAGACATCAGCAGCTCTACTGTGTCTGATCCACTCTAACCCACACTAACACACCACCACCACATCAGTGTCACAATGTGGAGAACGATACACCACACAAATAATACCTGCTCTCCATTGTGCACAAAGTATAGAGAGAAGCAAGTGGACTACAGTCTGTAATTGTGTATGTAGGAGATGGGAGAGTGACAAACAGTAAGAGGATGAGGAATAGAAAAGGCATGAAAAAGAGAAAAAAAGGCTAGAGAGAGAGAGAGCGAGAGAGCAGAGGACACTGGGAAAGAGAGGATGAGACAGCATCACAGAGCTGCATCTACCCTTTAATTTAACAGCATAAACCTCAAGGCTTATGTGTGTCTGTGTGAGTGAGATAGGATGGGCGGATGTGTGTTTGGGTCCCGCTTTTCTTTCCCCTTTCTGTTTGTGTGTGTGTGTGTGTGTGTGCGTGTGTCTGTGTATGTAGGTGTGTGTGTGCGTGTGTATGTAGGTGTGTGCGTGTGTGTGTGTGTGTGTGTGTGTGCGTGTGTGCGTGTGTGCGTGTGTGCGTGTGTGCGTGTGTGTGCGTGTGTGCGTGTGTGCGTGTGTGTGCGTGTGTGCGTGTGTGTGTGTGTGTGCGCGTGTGTGTGTGTAGGGGTGTGTGTGTGTGTATGTGTGTCTGTGTGTGCGTGTGTATGTAGGTGTGTGTGCGTGTGTGCGTGTGTAGGGGTGTGTGTGTGTGTGTGTGTGCGTGTGTGCGCGTGTGGGTATATGTACAGTAAGCTTTGGTCTCACTTAAGCTGAATTGTGATTGGCTGTGTACAGACTGTGCACTGCTGCAGACAGACAGTACAGAGAGCTCAGTAGTTACTCTTCTGATTGTTTATTGTTGTCTCTTATGATGCTGGAGGAGTTAAGTGCTGCTAATTCCCCAAAGACATTAAGCATTCAGCCTCCAGGGACCCATGTAGGTTTGCGGTGGTGGTCTGTGCAGCCCATGATCTCATGTCTAGACCAGCTGTCAGCCACCAGCTCATTCAGCCCAGCTCCCCTCTCTCCTCTCTCTCCACCATCAAAACCAGCCCTGAGTCAAAGGAAAATATGACACTTCACTCTTTCATTCCACACGTGCACCTCTCAGCTGTTCACAGTGTGCCCATATTAACTGATTGTGGAAATTTTGATATTAGTGAATCACACACACACAAACTGCTCTCTCTGTCTTTTTCTGTCTCTATTCCTCTGTCTCTCTGTCTCTCTCTCTCTGTCTCTGTCTGTCTCTCTCTCTCTCTTTCTGTCTCTTTCTGTCTCTCTCTCTCTCTGTCTGTCTCTCTCTCTCTCTCTCTCTGTTTCTGTCTCT
>BRDA01036267.1:0-30772 GCA_036984385.1 Crenuchus spilurus | reverse complement strand
AAAATATTAGATGTTGGCACCTCCACATCATTGCATTCAGTTTTTATTCACAATTAGTTTAGTGTCCCAACTTTTTTGGAATCCGGTTTGTACTAAGTGAACAAAAGTAGTGGGTCACTTGCTTGTTCTTTAGAAATCAAAAATTTATTCTGCTTTTTGTTAACAGTAACTGAGTAATAGGGAAGGCTTTCTACTAGATTTTGGAGAATTGCTGTGAGGACTACATTGCATTCAGCCATGAGAGCTTTAGTGAGGTCAGTATGTTGAACAATCACCACCCCCACTCAATGCTGGGGGCAGTAACCCTCTAGCCTGGCATTAGGCATGATACATACATACACATAACACTTCTATTTCTATTCTAAAGCTTTATACTGTAGACACCCAAGGATGCTTTACAATCAACACATTTCCTATACACACACTCCAGATAGAAGCAGCAGCCAGTCGCGCACAGTGTGCTCTCAACCGTCCACCTGGAGGACTGCATCTAGCACTAGGGGGATCACCCAGGACAGAGTGCCAACCATATCTGAGCATGCATACATACATACATACACCAGGGTAATTTTAGAGTATCCAATTCACCTGATCTCCATGTTTTTGGACTGTGGGAGGAAACCAGAGTCCCTGGAGGAAACCAACGCATTCACTGGGAGAACATGAAAACTCCGCTCAGATGTGGACTCGAATCCAACACCTCAGTGCTGAGAGGCGAACATGTTAACCACTTAGCCACCGTGCTGCCCACAAATGATAATGTCTAATTTAGTCATATTCTTTTGGCAGTACTTATCTACAGGAACCAGACAAGCTGTGTGTGCATTTTGCAGTAGCTGAATGCAGTCAATAGAAGGGGCATCCACAAACTTGTGGACATATAGTGTTTTTTAGGCCCACGCAAAGAATGAGAGTCTAATAACCTCAAACGGAGATAATTATCTGGTCCGGGGTCAGTAGTTATAGATAATTATACACAAACGTATTATAATGAAAACTTAATTAATGCTTGAATATCTGAATGGCAGGAGGCCACATAATATGCTAAATAAGTATCAGGGCCAATTTTAATCAAAGAAATCATGCAAGTGATAATAGTGATAATAGGATTTTGGTATGGAGAGAGAACAAGGACACAGATATCTGGCATATTCAGTGGTCATGGTGGCTAAGTCCAGTTTTGAAAGGCATCAAACTTGATGTGCCAGCCTGTGCTATGTTAATGTCAGTAGGCAGCGTTTCACAGAGGAAAACCTGATGAATGTGGCTAAATGAAAGATTCAAACAAAAGTTTGATGGAATTGCAGCAGGATACACACAACTGGTCTGTGCCGGCAGGGCCTTGCAGCAGCGCTCCAAGCGGACATGCTGTCTCGCCATTCTGAGCCGTCCATCTGTTGGCCCTCTGAGTCCGGACTGGGTACAGCCTCATGCCAGCAGCCTGCTGGCTGCCACCACTGGCCCCGGAGCCCTAGGGGCACACATTATGGGAAACAATGGGGTGGGAGCAGGGGACAGATTGAGTTCTGTGAGCAGCTCTGAGGGTCTGGGCCAAGAAATGATGTTGCAGGAGTTTCAGCTCAGAGACTTCAACTTCGAACACACTGCAGCAACACTACCTGTATGGCTACACTCAGAACTAATGAATGAGCCCTGTTATCAGTACAACACCACTCAAAAGTTTGAGGTCAAATATTAAACCTGACCTAACATTCTTTTTTTAGCCATTTCAACACTATTATAAACTCCACAAACACCGCTGCTCTAGATATTTAATTTTCTATGGTAGAAGGGTGAAGGAGTAACTGAAAATAGTAATCAGTTACAGATTACTTTTCAAAAAGTGTAATGGGATTCATTTAGTTATTACTAAAGTAATCTAATTCATTGCTTTTCTGCTGTGTTACTCTATAAAACACAATCTAATCTGCAGCAAAATACAGAAGAACAGTCTCAGTGGGTTTTATTAAAAGACAAGTGGATCCTCTGTTCTGAACACAATACAATCAGGTCTCCGAACAGCTAATGTTGACTGAACACCCAGAAAATGACTTGTGAACAGCTACAACATGTACAGCACAGTCTCTCTGAATCAAACACAGTTTAAACATTAAAATACAAAATGTAAGTGAATTTCTTATTTGTAAGCATCTTATTGGCATTTCTCATTCCACCTTAAATGGTGCAGCAGTTACATTCAGGCACTGTCATTTAAGGTGGAACGAAGAAATTCAAAAATGCAAATAAGACTAACTTGATTCTGAACACGACACTGAGCTGTTTCACTAATGTTGAGATTTTCTTCTTGAGCTCAATATTTCTTCATTCTTAAGTTTTAAAATTAGCATGGTTACCCCTAACCCTAGGTAGGACAGTGTCACCACTTTTTAACCCTCATATTATGTTTGGGGTCAATTTGACCCGATCCAATGTTTAACGTCTTTAAATACACGTATAACATGACTTCTTTTGCTTTATATTTAATGACTTTTCCTAATTTCATGCTGATAACTGAGAAAACATAAAATTAACATGATGATATGTTTTTTTTTTCAGTTTTCTGTACACATGTTGTATACATCAGTGTTCTTTTGAGTCAATTTGACCTCAGGCTGTTTTAGCTGTATAACACATAAAATATCAACATTTCAGAGAGTAGAAAGTGTCTGAGACAAAGGAGAATGTGTTTGAGACTGAGGAGAATGTGTCTGAGACAGAGGAGAATGTGTCTGAGACAAGGTAGACTGTGTCTGAGTCAGAGGAGACTGTGTCTGAGACAGAGGAGAATGTGTCTGAGACAGAGGAGAATGTGTCTGAGACAAGGGAGACTGTGTCTGACTCAGAGGAGACTGTCTGAGACAGAGGAGAATGTGTCTAAGACAGAGGACAATGTGTCTGAGACACGGGAGACTGTGTCTGAGTCAGAGGAGACTGTGTCTGAGACAAAGGAGAATGTGTCTGAGACAAGGGAGACTGTGTCTGAGTCAGAGGAGACTGTGTCTGAGACAAGGGAGACTGTGTCTGAGTCAGAGGAGACTGTGTCTGAGTCAGAGGAGACTGTTTCTGAGACAGAGGAGAATGTGTCTGAGACAAGGGAGACTGTGTCCGAGAGAGGAGAATGTGTCTGAGACAAGGGAGACTGTGTCTGAGTCAGAGTAGACTGTGTCTGAGACAGAGGAGAATGTGTCTGAGACAAGGGAGACTGTGTCTGAGACAGAAGAGAATGTGTCTGAGACAAGGGAGACTGTGTCTGAGACAAGGGAGACTGTGTCTGAGTCAGAGGAGACTGTGTCTGAGACAAGGGAGACTGTGTCTGAGACAAGGGAGACTGTGTCTGAGTCACAGGAGACTGTTTCTGAGACAAAGGAGAATGTGTCTGAGACAAGGGAGACTGTGTCTGAGAGAGGAGAATGTGTCTGAGACAAGGGAGACTGTGTCTGAGTCAGAGTAGACTGTGTCTGAGACAGAGGAGAATGTGTCTGAGACAAGGGAGACTGTGTCTGAGTCAGAGGAGACTGTGTCTGAGACAGAGGAGAATGTGTTTGAGACAGAGGAGAATGTGCTTGAGACAGGGGAGAATATGTCTGAGTCACAGGAGACTGAGATTATAATAATTTTTGGGGGGGTTAAATTGCTGGGGTCAAATCGACCCCCTAAAATAAATGATGTTATTAAATATGAACATAATATGAGGGATAACTCAATTTCTGTGTCGCCCACAAGCTGTTAACAGTGAGCTTATAGGCTTTAGTACAGCTGTTCTAACTTACGCAGTAAACTGAAAATAAAATAAATGTAGTAATTTAGCACATATTTTTTGCAAGGCAACATGGCTTATATTGTATGAATGTTGTGGTTATGTGCTTTGAGCTAATATTAGAACTATAGCACTTATTTCCCTAATGTTGAAAAGATAAACTTTTGACTTTTTCAAAAATACACTCTGAAGGTACACAGTGTTAATTGAGGCTGTTTATGGATGAAAATGTCTGACTCTAATGCTTAATATTGCTTTATCGATGTTGTTTATGGAATAAGTCATTATTAGTGTTTATTGGTTATAGACTAATATCTCCTTGTATAGTGATTAATAGTGCTTATCAGTGTTATTTATGGACTGATATACTAGTGATTAATAGTGCTCATCAGTGTTATTTATGGACTGATATACTAGTGATTAATAGTGCTTATCAGTGTTATTTATGGACTGATATACTAGTGATTAATAGTGCTTATAGAGGTTGTTTTTTAACTAACATCACATATTTTCGTGTTTAATAGTGTTTATTTGGGTTGTTAATGGACTAATATCTCATATATTAGTGATTAATAGAGGTTTTTGATGTTGTTTATAGTATAATATTATATATTGTGGTGATTAATAGTGTTTAAACAAGTAGATATGAGGTTTTGTTATGATAACTGACTATAATATATGTATGTTTACGTGTTACAGTTTCTGTTTTGACTTTTTCCATCATGTTCTTTATTAAATCAGCTTCAGTGGCTGTAGCCTAAAGTGTTGATGACTAATATCGTCATCAGCTCCTTAAAATGCCTGGATGAACGCAGTATGTGTACCAAAAAATATTGGAGGTTAGTCATATTTAAGAGCAGCAAAGAACTGCATTTAGCACAACATTTGCTTCTGGGTTGACTGAGTTTGTCCCCACACTGCTCCCTGCAATCCACCCCCATCTCACTTTCTCTTCTTGTCGAATTTGCTGTCACCTTCCACTTACTACATGTTATTATTAAACATTAAAACACTGCTTGGAGGCTGAAATTGTAGTGAAAAACAAACAAGACAGCACAGATCAGACATGCTATTAACAATGCATAACAGTAGATGCAGCTTGTAGACATCTACTCAAGATACCCAGTGTGCCACAAAACTACAGTTCAGACAGTCATGCATCTTAAAATATTTATTCATTATTTAATTCAGAAATGTCTTTTATTTTATATTTATTATACATAACATATTTGAAGTATTATTTTTTTTTTTTGGTTTAATGTTGATCACTATGGCTTATAGCTCATGAGTTGTCTGGCCAATCATCCACAGTAATATTATTGTAATATGGTCACAGCACTGTGGGCTATGCATGAAGTGCATGGAAGCATGAAGTGCTCTAAAATCTCCTGGTAGATCACACATCACAGACTGCAGAAACTTCACACTGGACTTCAGACACCTTGGATTCTGTGTCTCTACACTCTTCCTCCAGACTCTTGTAATATAGAGTGACACTTGTAATGAATATGAAATATATGCAGTCATATCACAATATAAAACCACATACCTAAAAGTGGAGATAAACACCCTTGGCTCTGAGTGTTCATTCAGTGGTGATGCTTGACATTTCCTTTGTTCAATATAAAGCTTATCTGGTCCACTGTGGAGTGTTGATTGCTCTGTACCACTCGCTGGAGGCTGGAGTGTTCTTCGTATCTGGTATAAATGGTCTGTGGGGCACCACTGTTATGTCATTAGGAGTCACTCAATGTTCATTCTCAGTACGCCTTCACTGCAGCAGCTCTAAAACACAAAGTTAGTGGTTTCTGAGATGCTACCACCCTTCACCTGGTACCCTATTATCATGTGTTTTTGTACATCAGTCACATCACGTCCTTTATCCATGATGATGGTTTTACGCTCTGCTACAACTGACTGGTGTGCTCGCTTATTTATATATGCAGCAAGTCCTGTGACATTCCAGGCTGAAACCAGGGGTGGTCACAAATATGACTGTGTATGACAGTTTAGCTTTTTGAATTAAATTATGAACAAAAAATGAACTTTTTCATGCATGACTGTATATGTAACATGATGTTAGCTTGTCTGCTAATGTGTATATATAAAGTGCACAATAAACAACATGCACTACAGTGCAGTGTAGAAGGAGTGTGTGTCATTGTCATCCTTCAAAAGAGTCGGCAACGGTGGAAAAATAACATTGCCTGCAACAAACTGGTGAAGTCATAAATTAAAGCTGCCATTATGTTTGAAATGTGTGTACATATGGGGGGAGGTGACAGGTCTGACATCAAAACTGCATTTGCCTCAGTGCCACTCGTTCCTCCCTGTTTAAATTATGGCACTTCAATGAAAGCTAAAAGAGGCAATCACAAGGTATTTTAAATGTGCTCCATCAAATTTAGGCAACACACAGCAGGCTAAGATGGATTGCTATGGTTAAAATGAATAACCGTGTCCCCACACTTCGACCCCATCCCCATCTCACTTTCATTGCCGTTGCCTTTGTTGTCACCATCCACTTACTACATGGCTTAATCTGTGATTAGACATTTATTGATCCTGCCAGTTGAATAGCCAGGAGTGTGGGGTGCATACAGTGTGTGTGTATATACACGTCACCCTAAGCCATTAGTACTGCATGCACTGGACACATGGAAGTCCTGTCGGATGCTCTTATGAATACAGCTACTATAACCTTGATCTAATGTCACAGCTGCATAAGTGACAGGACCACATATATACATATTAGAGAGCTGGGTATCCAACAGAGGGCGCCCTACTGCATGCAGAATATTTACCAATCATTTCATTAGGTATACATACTAATATCTCATTGATTATTTTAGCTCCTCTTATCATATAGGTGCACTTTGTAGTTCTACAATTACAGCATGTAGTCCATCTGCTTCTCTGTATACTTTGTTCTCCCTGTTCTTCAATGATCAGGACCTCCACAGAGCATTCGTGGTGGATCATTCTCAGCACTGCAGTGACACTGATGCAGTGGTGGTGTGTTAGTTATGTCTTCAGGTACAAGTGGATCTGACAGCAGAGTATGTTAGCTCACTGTCCACTCTGTTAGACACACCTATCTTGTTAGTCCACCTTATAGATGTAGAGAGACAGTAGCTCATCTGTTGATGCACAGTTTGTGTTGGTCCCCTAGTCCTTCATTGGTGCTCACAGGATGCTGCTGAGTGGTTGAGCACAATTTTTACTCCAGCAGTGACACTGAGGTATTTAAAAACATCAACAGTTCTGCTGTGTCCGATCCACTTTAACACACTCTAACACACCACCACCACGTCTGTGTCACTTTTGACAGTGATTATGACAGTGACTTCATGGATCAGTCCATCTGTGATATTTACTTTTTTCAGAATGTAACTGGATGTGATATTGGACTGCTGGTATTGGTTTACATGAGTTGGTATTTGAGAAGTTATTTGCCTTTTATTTGAGATATTTTCAAGGTTTTTTGCCCATTTTTCTGCAGAGACCATGGTCACTTTTATTAACATTACTTAATGCTGATTTTGTTGATGATAATTTGAGTCAGTGATTTTTTTAGTGTGACTCATTTATAATGTAATGAGCTAACTAACCTGCTGACTTTAATCATTTACGGTGACCTTGCTAAGCATTTCATCACACTAATGTTCAGTATGGCTGCAGGTTATGATTCCAAACAAGCAGGGTCAAACGTGACCTGGCCAATTGATTATACATGAGGAATAAGCTTGTTTATCTGCTAATCATCTCTGGATAAGACTGAACATCCTTCTGGTGTTTTTCATCTTCATCTTCATCTTCTGGTGTTTAATCAAAAATATGATTATAACGAGATCTGTAACGAGATTGCCTAAATTGACTGTTGTTGGCAACATGCAGAATTTTAGCACCTTTAAGGCAAAGCTAAACATCTAAGAAGTGCAGAAATGTCTGAATTCAGCTTTTTACATATCCTGATCATTTTTATTGCAGTAAATGTGATGGCATCAAGCATTTTGTGACTGATTATAAAACATATATGAACTGAAAGATCAGTTTTAAGTTACATTTTAATATAGCATGCATATGCAAAAAGTGAACAGTAGAACAAAATATAGAGATTACAGCAGTGATGTACCATACAGGCTTTATGAAAGAAGGCCATCTTAAAGATTATTTGGGGAAAATAGTTTTAATTCACTTTAAATGGGTTGTTCTTGTATTTTTTTTTTTTTTGTTAGCTGTATTTCTGAGACTACACACAGTAAATCTGCCAGTGTTAAATCAACACTATTAGAGTTAAATTAACACTGAGGGTGTCAAAATGTAACACTCTCAGTGTTAATTTAACTCTAGTAGTGTTGATTTAACACTGGCAGATTTACTGTGTACAGTCATACAACAAAAAAATTGTTCAAAATTTAATTCAAAAAGGTAACCTGACATATTTTCATTTCAGTACACACTTTTTTATGTTGATCAGTATGGCTTATAGCTCAGGAGCTGGCTGGCCAATCAAGCCCAGTAATATGATGGTCAGTAGTAGTTTTGATATTGTGGGCAACTGCTGGAAAAGGAAATCAGCATCTCCATGAAGCTTGTCAGCAGATGGAAGAATGGAATGCTCTAAAATCTCCTGGTAGATGACTGTGTTGACTTTGAACTTGATTAAAAACAGTGGACTAACACCAGCACCACAAAACAGACTGTGGAAAATTCACAGTGGACTTCTGACAACTTGGATTCAGTGTCTCTACATTCTTCTTCCAGGCTCTAGAACCTTGATTTCTAAATGAAATGCAACATTTACTTTCATCTGAAAAGAGCACTGAGTAACAGTCCCGTTCCTTGTCTCCTTAGTCCAGGTAAGACACTTCTGATGATGTCTCTGGTTCAGGAGTGTTGATATTAGTAATGTGTCAGTTGTAGCTGAGAGATACACAGTATTTATACTGTTTAATAGTCATTTACTCATATATGTCACTTTTGTGTAATTAATATAAACATATGACACAAAATTGCAATTATGTTTTACAATCTTCTAATATGTTGCTGTATGACTGTTTGTATGTCCATTGATATAACGAGGCACCTCTTCCAGAAACCATTTAGAGAAAGATTTGACTGTTTCTTTCTTGGAGAATTGCTCTATGGCAGCAACATGCACTCATATCAGAGAACGTCTGATTGAATGTGTGACCCATTCACAAGGTACACTCATTTTCTCTTTCTCACTGAGGTCAAGTTTTAAAAAGGTCGGACTAAACAAACTGTGAAAAGCATAATTAAAATGGGAATATCCTCAGGCTGCTGATGAATCCACTCCACTATCTCGTTCCTCACCTGCCGGATGCTCAGTGTTTTTTTTAAGCAGGCAAATCAGCAGCAAAGTATTATATTCCTCATTTGTTTGTCCTAGAGTCATTCTGCAACCATATTTTCATCATAATGAATTTGAATTAATCCCCTCAATGTGCTGGTCAACTACAGTGTGTTGTCTTAAAGATAAACCAACAGTTTGTTTCTTCCTAGTTCAGACCTAGTCTATCAACTTTTATCCCATCAAACTTCTGCAACTTCTGCTCCTCTGCCAAGCACACTGCAAAAAAGTGAAATAATCTTAAATGTACACAGTAAATCTGCCAGTGTTAAATTAACACTATTAGAGTTAAATTAACACTGAGAGTGTTACATTTTGACACCCTCAGTGTTAATTTAACTCTAATAGTGTTGATTTAACACTGGCAGATTTACTGTGTAGACTAAATACACTATATGTCCAAATGTTTGTGGACACCACTTCTAATGAATGCATTCATCCATCCATCCATTATCACACCCGCTTAATCCTTATCAGGGTTACGGTTAGTCTCCTACCCCCTCACTGGGCGCAGGGCAGGGCATTACACTATTCAACTAAGCCCAGGACAGGGCACCAGTCCATGCATTCAGCTAATTTAAATTTACACAGATGTACACATAGAGCTTGTCTAGTCCCTGTATAGGAGCACTGCCAATAGCATAGGACTAGACATGAACATACTGGCCTATTGGCTAGAGGGGTATAAAGCCACCAGCATTGAACTGTTCTCTGCTCCATCTAATACTTTTGGGATGAGTTAGGGATGAGGTGGGGTGGTGATCATTCAGCATCCTGACCCAATGCTTCAAAATCTAGTGGAAAGCCCTTGCTTTACAATAGAGACTGTTAGTCTCTACAAAAGCAGAAAAAACTCTTTTTAATCCCCTTGATTTGGGAAGGCACATTAAATGAGCAGGTGTCCCAAAACATTTGTCCCTAGTAGATTTAATATGATTTAATTTGCTAAGAGATCATTTTTGCACCGCAACATTTTTATGCAGGCTCTCTATAATGCACCAGAATGGTTGAGTGGCATAAACTCTGAATGTGAGTGATATGCTGGTGAGAAAGAACTGGAATAGAAGGGTTAGAAATATAGTAATATGATCGTGGAGTAAATCACATATAGTGCATCATTCCCACCGACTTCTCCATTTTCACCAAGATACACGAATATGTGATGCTCATTTGGATTTGTTTTTCATTTTCTCTTTGCCTCCAAGGTTTGTTCTCTCACCCTCTCTCTCTATCGCTCCGTCTCGCTCTCTCTCTCTCTCTCTCTCTCTCTCGCTCTCTCGCATGCCTTAATAACTCCCATAATCCGCTCAGTTGTTTCTCATTTATTATTCCTCATCGATTTTCATCATAGTACACACAGCCTCCCATGAATCACCCAGGGCTGCTTCGCTCACACAAGCCGGCTGATGTTACACCACCCAATCGATTTACTGCTCTGAGCATACAAGGACTAGACTCTCATTGTTGTGGCAGTACAGTAGCATTACACCCTGAACACTGAAGGGTCCAATTCTGTGCACCCTGTTTAAGGTGGATGTTCATTTTCTCATTATAAAATCATTTCACCCTTAATGCTGATTTGAGAAATGCTGTGTTTATACTCATTGGCCATTTTATTAGGTACATTTATTAATTTATAATTAATAATTTATTAGATATTACTTATACAGTATATACAGCCATATACCATACAATACCATACCATATAGGTGCATTTTATAGTTCTACAATTACAGACTGTAGTCCATCTGTTTCTTTTTGTACTTTGTTCACCCTGTTCGTCAATGGTCAGGACCAACAGTGCATGTATTATTTGGGTGGTGGACCATTCTTTGCTCTGCAGTGAAACTGACGTGGTGGTGATGTGTTAGTGTGTGCTGTGCTGATTAATAATAATAATAATAATAATAATAATAATAATAATAATAAGTTCCATTTATATAGCGCCTTTCAAGGAACCCAATGACACTTTCCATAGAGGTGAATAGGTAAACAAAATAAAAATAAAACAGCCAACAAAAAAACATGAAAAAACATGGACAAATCACACAACAGACTTAAGGTTAAGTTGGATGGAAATACTGAGTGAACAGGTGTTTTTAGTTGAGTTTTGAAAGTGATGAGGGATGATGATAGATGGAGAGAGAGAGGAAGAGAGTTCCAGAGTGTCGGTGCAGCCACACTGAATGACCGACCACCCATGGTGCCAAGCTTAAATCTAGGGACAACCAGGAGACCAGTATCAGATGATATTAACTTACGAGTGGGGACATAATAGTGAAGGAGATTAGCCAGATAAGGGGGTGCCAGACCGGTAAGTGCTTTAAATGTAAGTACTAAAATTTTGTATTGGATGTGGAGGTTTATTGGGAGCCAGTGAAGACGTTCCAAAACAGGTGTAATATGCTCATATTTTCTGGACTGGGTCAGAACACGAGCAGCAGCATTTTGAACAGCCTGAATGGGCCAAATTGATTTTGAGGGAAGACCATAGAGGAGGGAGTTGCAGTAATCAAGCTTTGATGTGATGAAGGCATGGACCAGAATCTCAGCAGATTTGAATGACAGGAATGGACGGAGGCGTGAGATATTACGAAGTTGAAAGAAGGCGGATTTAGTGAGTGAACGTAAATGTGGTTCAAATGACAGGAACGGGTCAAACAGAACACCAAGATTACATGCTGTAGTGGATGACTGGATTGGAGTGATTAGATACAGCAGAGCTGTGTTTACTCATTGTCTTTTCTTTGGTCCACCTTCTAGTTGTAAAGTCAGAGACAGTAGCTCATCTGTTGCTGCACAGTTTGTGTTGGTCCTCTAGTCCTTCATTGGTGCTCATGGAACAGTGTTGACTGGATAGTTTTGGTTGGTACACTATTTTCACTAGAAGTGACACTGAGGTGTTTAAAAACATCAGAGGGTCTAATCCAGCACACACTAACACACCACCACCACGTCAGTGTCACTGCAGTAGTGAGAATGATCTTCTGTCCCTTATCTGGATCCTGATCATGAAGAACAAAGTATACAGAGAAACAAATGAACTACAGTCTGTACAAAGTGCACATATGTGGTCAGTTGAGCTGATCAAATGGACAAGGTGTGTGTACCTAGTGAGATTACACTCACAAACTGTTGAAAGCAGTGGAAAATTTCTGGAAAGTAGGATTTTAAGTTTCTCTTTCAAGCGAAAGCAAAAGTACTGTGAATGTTTTTTTTTGTTTTTTTTTCAGGTAAAGTACAGAAGCTCTTATGTCCTCTCTTCACAGATGTGTTAAAAGTGAGATGTCTGTCTTGCCTTTTGTTTTGCACTGTTATTGCATTTGCTTTGGTATAAGCAGCAGCTAAAAACACTTCTGCATGCTGACGAAGCCCATGAGAGCAACAAAGTTCAGATTCAGCCTGCCGCACTCTCTGTCCTTAAACAGCACTCGTGCGCTGAATTGACCTTTGAAATGACTATTGTTGGATAACCATTAGTTATCCTCCATAGAGCCCGCTTCTCTGACACCCATTTCAGAGACGTTAAGAAGCGGATATGTGACAGCGTCTAATAAGAGGTCAAATGCTGCAGAAGCCATGAAACTTCTCAGGCAAGGAGAATGGGCTGACATTTTGAAGCCACCTCACTACTGACAGTCTGTCTGTGTAAGTAACTGGGCAAACATAAGTTATGTACAGCTACAGCTGAAATGTGATCCATGTCATTATTGGCTGTGAGACCTTCAGACATCGATTTACACTTGAAGGCTTTCATGCTTTGCAAACCAACAAACATAAAACATGGCTAAACACATACAGTGATGCTTAAAAGTATAGAATTTTACTAACACTTTATAATAACTTTCATTAATAAGCCATTAACTAATGATTAATAACTGAACAAATCATACGTTCATGAGAATTTGAACATGAACAAATGTTTATAAATGACAGTTCATGTAGTTACTAATGACTGTATTCATTTTTGCAAATGTTAACAAATCATTAGTAAATCATTAGTAAATCATTAGTAACTCATTAGTAAATCATTAGCAACTCATTAGTAACTCATTAGTAAATCATTAGTAACTCATTAGTAAATCATTAGTAACTCAATAGTAAATCATTAGTAACTCATTAGTAACTCATTATTAACTCATTAGTAAATTATTAGTAACTCATTAGTAAATCATTAGTAAATCATTTGTTAATGAAATTCTCATGAACTAATGATTTGTTCACAGTTATTAATCATTAGTTAATGAGCTATTAATGAAAGTTATTATAAAGTGTTACCAAATTTTCTACATTTCTGCATAAACATGACCTACATCATCATCGTCAGATGTTCACACAAGTTCTAACTGTAGATAAAGAACCCAGTTAAACAATTGAGACAAAAATATAATACATGGTCATTTATTAATTCAAATATAAACCAATATGTCCAATATTTTATCGGCAGCACTTGTCTACAGGAACAAGACAAGCTGTGTGTGTGCTTTTGCACATCCGTGTCAGCAGTGGACGCAACTTAAAGCATCTGAAAGCATTCCTTAGAAGTGTGTCCACAAACTTTTGGACATATAATAAGCATGTGTAGATTTTAATGAAAATTCCATGTTGGCATGACAGAAAGTAATCAGCTTCACCGGCATGTCATGGAGACAGTATCTTTTGAAACAGAGACATGAAGAAGGGGCTGTGATAGAGTTATGATGATATGCAGGGGTTTAATTTCATTGTTGCGCTGCATTGTTAATGGAACAGAGATGAGGATATCTCCTGGAGGATAATCAATTCTGAGCCTAATTAATTTCTCATTGACACTAAGGGACTGCACAATGATAACATATTGATATGTGCTGTGAGCTATAATGTGGAGGACTGTGGAAAAAGCCTGTGGTGAGGCCACTGAAGTACCTGCTGGAGAGTCCACTTAATGGATTAGGGACTGCCTTAACACTGATGGAGTCGGCTGTGTCAACATGGCAAGTGCCTCATGAGACATCGACTAAATCAATGCTCTCACCCTCGCCGGGATGCTTTAGAGGTTATGCAAATGAACAAGGCTGGTATGTGACATTTTGAAAGCTCAGGATGGATAACCCCCATTAGCAGAGGCTTTGTCAGATCTTAAAAGGTACTTTCCCCTCCCTATGATGAAGGTTTACTTTACACCTCTTTTTTGTCCTCAATGATTTGTGGAGGACAGGGTTTGGTGAGGCTGTGAATAAAACAAAGAGGCCTTTCTCTTGTTCTCGAGGCCTCATATAAAACAAGGCCAACGCTGTACAGCAGGTAGGGACAGCACAGCAAAAACATGACTCAGTAGACGAGCACAGCTGGCCAAAAACAGAATCACTAATTATCAGAGTTGACTACACTTGATGCTTGTCAGGCAGAGTGCTACGTGCTTCAGTTGGATTTGCTGGTGCTCCAATTTTCAGCAGTTAATTGGAGATAAAAATACTGCAAAATAGTCATCTAGTTGGTGGAAAGTAGCTGACATAAACATAAGGCAAGTTGTCAAGAGACTTGCAAGGTAATTTCTTTCTTTTTTGGAAGTTGGGTCGTGTATCTGGGGAAGATGGCATTATTACATCAGCTACATATGACTATGTCCCTTGGTTCTCTGATTTGAATGCTAATTACTTGAGAATAGCAAACTTTCCACATCCTTTCACAGTCTTTAATGATGGATTGCCATTTGATTCAGAAGCTTCTTACCTGGGCTATCTAAAAAGAGAACCGTACTAATGAAAGTCATTTTGCATTTCCTTTATAAATCAAGGTTCTAGAGTGTGGAGGAAGAGTGGAGAGGCACAGAAGGCCAAAGCGGAGTTTCTGCAGTCTGTGATGGTTTGAGGTGTCAAGTCATCTGGTCATTTGGTGTTGGTCCACTGTGTTTTAGCAAGTCTAAAAGTTGTCACAGGTGCTATTTTAGAGCACTTCATGCTTCCATCTGCTGACAATCTTTACCTAGATGCTGATTTCCTTTTCCAGCAGCTGCCCAGAGCCAAAACTAAACACGACATTACTTGGCTAGCCAACTCATGAGCTATATGACAAACTGATTAACATTGCAAATGGTTTGCAATATGCGAATAAATATAAAATACATGACAATTTTTAATTTTTAATTGTTTTTAAATAAAATTATGAAGAAAAATGTAAAAAGATTTTCACAATATTCTTATTTTTGATATGTGTAATTGAGTGTAATTCGCTGAATGTAGGATGCTAGCCCAAGTAAATCATGCTTATCTCATGATAAGGTCTTTTATCTTTTAAAAGTGACATTTTGATGAAAAAATGAAGCCATGCTGCGTGTGCATTACACATTTTTGAACTTCAAACTGTTGAAACCTGATATTTGTCTGTTATTTATACAATGACAGCCAGCTAGTCCTTGGTCTTTTGGGCTGGAGCCTCATTTTGGAGCTTCAGTAATCCTTAAAGAGGCAAAACATCAGAACAGAGTCAGGCACACAGAATCTGACATAAAATGCTTTTCTGCAACGTTCAGACATCAAATAAAAAAGCTACAATTTCCCTAATCCTGGCAGGTTTTATCTGATGTAATGATAATGCTGTCAGACATTACGGCCTGCACAGCAGCTGATTTCACAGTGAGTTAAAAGGAACAAAATATTGGGGTGCAGGGGGATGCCAGTGGCTGACAAATATTCTTCTTTTCCATCCATTTCTTATTCTGTTGGGTGAAATACTACACCCAGTGTAACAGGCTTTCTATCACTGGCAGTCCTGCATGTCACAGCAAGCTGACATGATGTCTTTGACCTACCTTCATAGCTGAATGATTCTCTCACTTAGTGAATAAGTTGAGAATGAACAACAAGCTATTTAAATCATCTGCCCGTGATGTACAATTATGTTTTCATGAGCGGTGACCTCTGGGTTGGATATAATTCTTGCACATCCATCATACATCTTTCTTTAAATGATTAATTTGAAGGGATATTTTAAGTGAAGCAATTCAGGTTAAGTGGTATGCTTCAGGGCTCGAGAGAAGAGACATTACTCAGTGGTTATAGAAATAGCTACCCATCGGTACTTCTCTCTTGCAAGAGGCCCATGAGATTATTTTCAGAAGCCTGAGATTGTTGAGCTAAACTATGTTTTACTTGTATATGATACTGCAGTGCACATTAAACACTTGGCTCTATATCTACATTACATGTTCAAAAGTTTGTGGACATCACTTCTAATGAATGTATTCATACTTTAAGTACACAGATGTGCAAATGGACAGATACAGCTTGTCTAGTCCCTGTAAAGAAGTTCTGACAATGGAATAGGGCTCAAAAGGGCTAAAGTGGTTTTGGAACCAAAATGTGACTGGTTTGAACCCCAGAACTAGAAAAATGCATTCACAGCCATTGAGCAAAGCACCTAAACCTCCAATTGTTCCTTGTATGCTTCAGCAGGTGGCTGCCCACTGCTCCTGGTGTTTGTGTGCTCATTGTCCCCTTAGTGTCTGTGTATGTGTGTAAGGGGATCAATAAAAAATGCTTCTTCTTATTATTCTTATAAATGTATAGACTATTGGGATCCCTAACGTTAGGCATGGGCTAAAGTCCCCCAGGATTGAACTGTGGAGCAGTGGAACTGTGATCTCTGCTCTGTCCATTACTTTTGGGATGAGTCAGAGTTGAGGTTGAGGTGGGGTTTGTGATCATCCAACATCCTGACCCCAGTAACACATTTGCTGCTGAATACAATCAAATCCTCACAGCAGTGCTTCAGAATCATGTAGAAAGCATTAACTGTAGCATAGAGACAGTTACTCTAATAAAAGCATTATATAATCTTTTAATACCCTTGGTTTGAGCATGTGTCCCTATACTTTTGTCCCAGTACTTATCACAGTCTATAGAATGGATGCAGTGGTAGCGATAACAAATCTCTGCCACCTTTGTGCAAATCAATCACTGTGATTGAACCCATTGCGAGCAGGTGCTCCTTTGGCCATGAGAACACCTGTAAACTGTAGATGGAGAACATGCAGCAAATGTTATTCCACCAGAGAATCTATGGAAAGCGGTAGCGGGTGGGAAAGAATAAATTACATGCTGACGGATTTTTTTTTTTATTTCAGCACCAAGAACAAGAAACAAGTGTGCCAGCTCCCTTAGTAATTCAAGAGCGGAAGTTTCTTTTGTTCTTCTCTTTGTTTTGAGTGAAGGCATGAAAAATAAGTCACTAAATAAGCACTCCCCCCCAACCCCCTTGACAAACTCCTTTTTCAGCAGTCTCTCCAAAGCAATAGATCATTACCTGTCGTCTATTTTCAGTGTCTTGCACCTCTGAGTCAAGCTATAATTTGAATTGCAAGTGACAAAGTCCTACTCGAGGCTGTCAGGAGGATACTCCTCTAGTGTTTATTAACTTTCCGTATTGAATAATTACCCGAGGTCGCTACATAATTGAGTTGACCTTATAAAATAACAAGAAGGATGGTTCTGATGTGCCACTGTGGACACTCAGAGGCTGTATGACCCCAGCTCCCCTTCTGCCTGATTGGGGCTCCATTAGTCCAGGTTCATTAGGAAAAGGTATGTTGCTGAGCTAATTCATCTGGAATTTGGTGGGGAAGAACAGCATCATAAGGCCATGTTAGAAAGGCATGGCCTTATGTCAATATACTAGTGAATCTCAAAAAAACATTGGAAAAAAAAGATTTTTGTTCATAATTTAATTCAAAAAGGTAAACTGTTATATATTTTATACTCTTTATATATAAAGTGACATTGGTAACACTTTATAATAACTTTCATTAATAGCTCATTAACTAATGATTAATAACTGTGAACAAATCATTAGTTTATGAGAATTTCATTAACACATGATTTACTAATGATTTACTAATGATTTACTAATGATATGTTAACATTTGCAAAAATGAAAACAATCATTAGTAACTACATGAACTGTCATTTATAAACATTTGTTCATGTTCAAATTCTCATGAACTAATGTTAATCAGTTAATTAGTTAATGGCTTATTAATGAAAGTTATTATAAAATGTTACCGTGATATTTCAAGTATTTTTTTTTATGTTGATAACGCCAAATTAAATATTCTAATAATTTGCTATTATTTTTCTGATTTGAGCTGCAGTTCAAGATAAGCAAAAAAAAAGACCTGAAACATGTAACTTTATTTGTAATGAATCTAAAGTATATCTTTTTTAATTGAATTGTGAATAAAATGCATCAACTTTTGCATCATGTTGAAATTTCATGAGATTGCACTTGTTTTCATTTAAGGTGGAGTCAACATTCCAAAAGCCTTAAATGATTTGCAATGGCTCTTATTATGACTTTTACAAATTAATGAATGTCTTAATTCTATAGTGTCTGGTTTTACTCTGGCAATCTTTGATGAGACCTATAAATGACTACAAATAATTGTTGTGGTACCTGACTGATTTAGTGTCAGAAGCTGTGGTCAGTGACTTTTCCTATAGCACAACAAATTGCAGTAATAAATGGCAAATTTGTCATAAGCTTGTCAAGTTCAATACAAAAGCTGCTTTATAACAGGGAGAAAGCATCTGCACTTTATTCTTTCAAGGGATATAAGAAGATGTTTGTGTTTCCAGTGTAAAGTCATACACCCTATGGTCACACAATTCATTTTTGTTCATTATTTAATTTTTATATATTTTATATTTCATTACATCTAAAGTGATATATGTCAAGCCTTTTTTTTAATGTTGACCAGTTTTTCTTATAGCTCATGAGTTGGCTGGCTAATCAGTCACAGTAATATGATGGTCAGTAGTAGTGTTGACACTGTGGGCAGCTGCTGTAAAAGAAAATCTGCAGAACTGCAGAAACTTCACACTGGTCTTCAGACACCTTGGATTCTGTGTCTCTCCACTTTTCCTCCAGACTCTAGAACCTTGATTTCTAAATGCAAAATTGACTTTAATCTGAAAAGAGGGCTTTGGAGCACTGAGTAACAGTGTAGGGGTGTGTTTCCCAAGTACTTCGTAACCTCATGCTTACAAACATTCTTAAATTTACGAGTGTTTCCCGAAAGCCTTCGTAACCCGCATCATACTTAAACTCGTTTGTAAACCTACAAGTAGTCTGACCGTCTCGTAACTGGCCAAGTTGTTCTTTACTTGAAGTTCACGTGCAGTTTTGTCTGAAAAACGAAAGAGGTCACTGATCATCCTTTGCAACACGCAACACTCAGCACACACGTGTATTAAACAAGAATTCATGAACATTTAAATTTTCTTTTGAAAGCGTAATTGCATCACGTAAATTAGAGTCAGCGTCCTTAGTTAAATTCTGCGCATACATGTATTTATTAAGTTGAAACTATTGTTTTCACTAAATAAAAAAACTAAGATTGCTTAAAGTACAATATATTATTTATTGATATACACATATAAATTATATAAATGCAGTGGGGGGTTTTTCCAGTGTAACAGTCGTAGTAGTAAATTAATATATTGTGTCCCAAGCAGTGGTTACAAATTGGCCTACTAAGCTTGTCAACTCTTAACCATTCACTGATTAATCATGGACATGTAACCAAGAGGATTTGCCTATTTAGATGTAGGCTTGGCATACGATGGACAGCAACTGCAAGTGAAATGTTTTTATTTTTTTACATGTACCTGTATGTAGGGTAAATACGTTTTTGATGTTTGGTTTTATCATTATTGTTACATAACGATACGTTTGTGGCTTAATAATGAAGAAATGTATGTAAATTGGTGGTTCAGTTTTCGACTGGCCGAGCCTATTTGACGCAGACACGAGGGCGGAGTCAACTAAGTGCTACTTAGGGACTCATTTGTAAGTTTGGAAGATAAGAAGGCTTTTGGGAAACAGTCTTCTTAAAGTTACGTCATTCTTAAAGTTGTTTGTAAATTGCTAAGTTCAATCGCTTGTGGGAAACGCACCCCAGTTCCTTTTCTCTTTAGTCCAGGTAAAACACTTCTGATGTCTCTGGTTCAGGAGTGTTGATATTATGAATGTGACAGTTGTAGTTGAGAGATACACAGTATTTATACTGTTTAATAGTCATTTACTCAAACTCACAATGAAATATTCTAATCATTTGAAATTGATGAGATTTAAGATTTCCATGAACTTTTAGTCACACTGATCAACAAAAAAGGGGTTAAAACAAAAAAGGCTTGAAATATGTCACTTTACTTGTAATGACTGTACATTATATGAATTTTTTGCTGTATGACTGCACATTTAATCTGAATAAGGTTAATATTTTATAATGAATCAATCAACATACATCATTCTGGTTTGATTACATTACAGCTGTGATGTTAATTACCTATTTTCCTAAACAATTATTTTGTTACTGAAACTAAGAATGCCCAAGGATCTGTCTACAGCAGCTGAATGAGCATCACTTTGAAGACTGAAGACAGTAAAGATGATACTAACACTAATGCTTTGGGGGGAAAGTGGGCAGAGGCTGTTTTGGTCCTCATCTCAGAACAAAGAGAGAGTCTACTGATAGCCAGCTTTGTTACCTTCTCTGTTTGTTTGGCTCAAGGCTCTCAGCCTGTCAGGAGCAGAGGTACACACAGGAGCAAAACATGTCATCTCAGAAACAAGATGGGCCATGGGGGCATTAGAGCGACACAGCGCAGACTAACGGCCCTGACCTCCAGACTCCAAAGAGCAGCCTGTAACCCTTCCAAGGCAGAGGAAACCTCAAAGTTGTCTGCAATAATTATATACCAGGCTTAATGAGGTGATTTTTTTAGGTATTTATGCAAACACTTGCTATTATTTTACATACAAAAGCTGCAGGTAAATAGCAGCCATATATTGCATTTGCTTGCTTGGATAATAAAACTCATTATATAACATGGTAGCACTTTATAATACAGCTGAATTTTAGTGTGTGACTCCTAGTAATTTACAGCATAATTTTGCAGAAATTACAGAAATCTATCCATAACCGGGATTGAACAATACTAAGCTATTTCTTTTAAACATAAAAAATCTGTCTAGCATGAATAGAGCAACATCCTCATTCTTTTCCATGCCTTTCAGTGTTCAACGGACTCTCCACCATCTAAACTCCACACCAATATTTACATAGGTCTTAGCCCCTTGCCCCTACCCTTCCCCCTGTCCTGTGCACATGCTCTAATGCTCCCTGTTGCTTATTGGCTGGAATAGTGCTGTGTATTTTGCTTTGAGCTACTTTGTTTCTGGTTTACAGAGCCAGGGCTGAGTACAAACACCTGACATTTTCCAGCATGAACACATATTATAGAGCTAGCAAACACTGAGGGAACATTTTCTGAAATTGTTTAGAATTTCTATTTGCTAGGCCTTACTGACCTAAGTTCCTATAACTCATTTTTGAGTAATAAAGAACAATGTGTACTTTGGATACAAAATTTGTGTCAAAGTTTAAGACAAACAATCAATTTTAACAAATATGTTTTTTTCTTGTTGTAGCACAAAATCCTTAGTGTTCCTGGTTAAAACTGACCTCATTGTCTTAAAAAGACACGTGATGATATTATGTGTTGTCTTTAACTTCTGACTCGTTTTCTGGCTACTCTTTTCCTCATCATGACCAGAGACACAAAAGCCTTATGTACTGTAAATGTTTAGCCCCTGTGTTGCCACTGAAAAAACTTCAGACTTTTTTGAAAGACTTCAAAAAAGCTGTAAATTAGGGGTGGGACTTGATTTAAAAAATTCATCTAATTAATTAGAAGCTTTGTAATTAATTAATCGATTAAAATGCGTTACATTTTTTATTCTGTTATTTTCACCATAATTAATCGAAATTAATGCGTTAAAGTCTCACCCCTACTTTAAATACCAGAGCTGGGAGAAAATGATATGACTTAATTAGTATGAATTATTAATATTAATAGATATTAATGAAACAATGTTGGGAGTCCATCCAATGAATGGCCACGCGCTTGAGCCCAGTTTTAGACACTTATTATAGTCTCACCCAATGATATGGAATGACCAGTCATATTGAATTGGAAATTTAAATATAACACAACTCTTTGAGGACAAAGTGTAGATTATGAGATCAAATCAACTGCTTTTGAGACTTTAAGTCAAATTCAGACAGAACACAATGAGAAAGTTATGAATCAGTAATAAGTCATATGATGTAATATGTCTGGGAATTTATGAATCAGGTAGATCAAATATGCCATGAATGAAACCAAGCCTTTTACTATGAAGGAATGCATCTTCAAATAATGATAAAACTGTACAAACCTATTCCTCAGGTCAATATAAACCTCTGGGAGGTGCTTGACTGAGCTCAGTCTATTCTCTGAGCAAACACAGATCTCTACGTCCAAGGGAGCCAAAGCTGCTGAATTCCTGCACAGCCTGGGAGTCAAGTGTTTCTTTCAATTACGCTTTTGTTCATTTTGAGGCCTCTGTCTAGAGGATATAGGCTGCGTTGTCAATACCCCAGGTAATGAGGGTTGATCCTTTCCTGAAGAAGAGGTGTCTCTGCAGGTGTCACAGTCAATGTCCTCCCCCATCTCCCTCTCCCACTATAAATAATCAGTGTGGGAGACACAATGTGCAGCATATAAGCGAAGGCACGTCACTCTGGAAGGCCTGGAGAGCAGCAGTGTTTCTAATCATATTTCCACAAACAGCGCACAGCCCGGGACACAGAGCCGTGGGCAGGGCCACATTCACCTGCCAGCCGCATCGTAATGCACTGACACATCCTGTCAGCACATCACAATCAAGGCTGTGTGCTGAGAGTGTATGTTCGAGCATAACCCTCGCTATTACAGTATATTAGCCACTGTTGTGACATGATCCTGTGTGCATAAATCGATATAGTAAAGAGAGTGACAGAAAGCGTAGGAGAAGAGAAAGGGAGAAGAGAGACAGAGGGAAAGAGAGAGATTATTAGAGGGGATGCAACTGGCATGCAGATGGAATAAGAACATGAAATTGAAAAATAGTTTAATAGCCTGTTGTAATATGTAATATTCATCCAAATCTATGAACCTAAAATGGATCAGAGCACTAAATAATGCAATTATTATTATTATTATTATTACTATTATTATTACTATTATTATGTGCCGTCAAGTCCATGTGGATAGTGTCTATTTTATTCTCTTTCGGTCTTCAGGTTACTTAATGGCTCATTCATTTTTTCACAATAAATGGAAGATGATCTCCTGAATCCTTTTTCATGTGATGTGGTGAGCAGCACTTCTTTAATGTCCAATATATTTATACGTATACCTATGACCTGGTGATGATGTCACTAAGGGCGCAATACACACCTACGTTGTGGCTATTTAGTAATGTTCACTGACATTATGAACATGCAGAGGAAGTTACTTAAGTTTCTTAAGTTTAGACATTACAAATGCTGCCCACTGTCATTGTCTAATGCCAATGCCAATGATTATAAAGCCAACCAGCATTGAACTATGGAGCAGTGGAACTGTGTTTTCTGCTCCATCCTATACTTGAGTTGAGGTGGGGGTTGTAAATGCAGTCATATTCTAATAGAAATTATCCAAAATGTAGTAGAAAGTCTTTCCTGGACAGTAAAGACAGTTATTCCATCCATCCATTGTTCCATTATCCCATCCACTTAATCCTTTTCAGGGTCACGGTTAGTCCCCTACCCCCTAACTGGGCACAGGGATGGACATTACACTATCCTAACTAAGCACAATCCATCGATGGGTGCTCAATTCACCTGACCCCAATGTTTTCAGGCTGTGCAAGGAAACCCCCACAGACACAGGGAGAACATGGAAACTCCACCCAGATGAGGACTTCAACCCAAGTCCTCAGAGCTGAAAGGTGAGCGTGCTAACCACCAAGCCACCGTGCTTGACAGTTATTCCAAGCAGAATAATCTTTTTAATAGCAAAAATGAATGAGCAAGTGTCCCAATAATTGTGTCCAGGAAGAGTAACTGGCTACCACTGAAAACTAACATCTGAATTGCTTTTTAAATAAAACGAGTGATGTGGATCCAAGCATAATTTAAATAAACTGGAGTACTAATTGTGCAGGGTCTCTTGAAAGATGTTCTCTAGTGTTGCCCTGAAAACAAAAATGAGGACAAAATAATACATTTTAGAAAGAAAAATACAGTGTGTGTGTTTCTTTTTCTTTCTTTTTTAACCACACAGACCCCAATTCCCTGATTAGTTGCTTAAATGAAATTAAATTATCTTTAATTGACTGGGCTTATGGTGATTAGGACAGACAAATCATGTATGCGTTTGCAACAGCCGCAAATAAATGAATAATGTTCATATTCTACCCTATGAGTGGGTTCCCAGCCACTGCCCCCCTCACTTAAATACACACGAGAGAACATTACGATTGTCAAGTAAATGAGTGTCTTGCATTTACGTGGCTGTAATGTGACATAATCAAGTTATAAATTATCAATTAGAATAATTAGTGAGCAGATCTTATTTAATTAACATGCTAAAAAGGCGTGAGGATGAAGGCAGTGGAGCGAAATTGAGCTTCAGCAGCTTCGGTTACAGCTTTTTAGTTACAGTGGATAGCATTACTTGTGATTCAGGAACACAAGGTTTACTCAGATATGACTTTAAGATAAATTCTTCTTCATTTTTTATATAAGCAATACAAACTCACTGGCCATTATGTACACATATCTCGTTTCTACTCTTATTGTCCATTTAATCAGCTCCACTGAGCATATAGGTGCACTTTTTAGTACTACAATTACAGACTGTAGTCCATGTGTTTCTCTGTATACAGATGGACTATATATATATATATATATATATATATATATATATATATATATATATATATATATATATATATATATATATATATATATATATATATACTGTCATATACAAATATATATACTGTCATACAAAGTCAAATACTGTCACGCTGGGATGTGATACCGGGGCTCCAGTGTTTGAAACAAGTCCCGAAAGCCCTCATTCTCCACCACACAGTATGGTCTTAAGTCTTTGACAATGAACTGGGCTGTTGAAGCCGTTATTACTTTGGCTCTAGCCGAGTTGTGGTCAAGTTTTGGCTGGAAGAAGTCTTGGTTTTCTGTGTTTTTGTCCTGCCGTGTCTTTGGGCTAGCAGTGCTAGCGTCCTCATCGCCACTTTCCCCATGTCATCTGACCAAATGTTTTCCATTCTTTATTTAAAGATTTAACTTCTTCCAAACTTTAGATTTTAAGGGGGAGAGAGAGAGGAAGGAGAGGGGGAGCAGCAGAAGCACATCAGTAACACCAAACCGATCGACAGCTATTTAATCGGTCCATCGGCCAGTTCATTTTACAAATAGATCAATTCAGGGGCCCATGTACCAATGCATTCACATCATTTAAGTCAAAATCAGACTTCTGATTCAAACTGGTTATTTTTTACACCTCTATAATATATATATATATATATATATATATATATATATATATATATATATATATATATATATATATATATATATATATATATATATATACTAGCACTAGTAGAGGAAAGCCTTATAATAAAAGTCCTCCTCTCTCTCTCTCTCTCTCTCTCTCTCTCGCTCGCTCTCTCATAGCCTCATTCTCTTCTCTTTCCCATCTCTGTCTTCCTATACTCAGGGCAGACAGTCTCCAAGTAACAGAGCAGGCTTGTCCTCTGAATGACAAACGCTGGTTTGAAGCAGCTAAGTCCATCAAGGAGACTGAGAGAGACTGTGGAGGAGTGATAAATTAAAGACATGTCTCTGGGAAAAAAAGGAAAAAGCAAAGGAGTGAGCACTTTGAGGCACCGAAGCAGCGAGATGAAGGAATGCGTGAAAAAGAGCAAGTGACTTAATGAAGAGAAGATGCTCGATCGGGGCTACTAATTTTGTATACCAGGCTACAATCTGTTTGAAGAAGTGCTTCTTATGAAATACATCCACAAAGCTTTCAAACGTTCTCACTGTAGATTACTGAGTGTAGATCACTGCCACCTTTCCCATCAGCTGTAGTCTTCATACGCCCCGACTTAAGGCCTCAACAGCAGCTCTAACATTCATTAGGCCTCGTTTATCAACTCTGATGAAATGTGGCGCACAAGTGGCCGCAGAAAAAGCATCATGGAGTGAGATTTATCAGCTTGCGAACCGCTCATCGGGGTGTAAATTGTCGAGTCTGTTGATAAATTTCACCTGAGCTTAAAGTGGCAAGGGCATGAGAACGGTGATGAATTACCATACTCACACGCCCATTTACTACCACTTACGGTAAAAAACACACACTCTTATTAAAATGCACAGAAAAGGACAGTCTCACATGATGACAAGCAAGGGCAACCACAACAAAAAGACCTAAAATAAAGATGGGGGATTGTTTTTTTTTTTCCTTTTCATTTAAAGAAATAACTTAAAAAGGGTTTGAAAAGAAAGAGACAAGTGCTTAATATACTAGCTATTAGCAATCGGTCAGAATGGTTACTATTGCTGTATGTGTGTCTAAAAGCTCAAACAAGAGATAAACAAGAGCACAGCTACTCCAGGATTAACTGTGAGAATAATTAATCCTGGAAAATGCATCCCTTCCATTGTTTAAGAAGGTCATTGTTACAGGCTACAGTATATGCTGCTACTGAGAGCTTAATGGGACTTTTAATGCATGATGGAAACAAAAAAAAACTAGACTTTAGCTACATGGTTGATAACGTGTCACTTTTTTTACTACGCAGTTGCTATGGTGTTGTTTTGTGGTTGCTATGGTACTCCAATTGGTTTCTATGTTGTTGCTAGCTGATTACTATGTGGTTGCTAAGGTATTCCAGTTTGTTGCTATGATGCTGATTGGTGATTGCAATGGAATTCCAGGTTATTGCTATGTTGTCACATGGTGGTATGGTATCCCAGTTGGTTTTTATGGTATCCTAGATTGTTTCTATAATGCTGCTAGTTGGTTGTTAAGTGATTGCTATGGTATCCCAGGTGGTTGCTAAGTCACTGGTTCTGTTTGTACTTACCAGCTCAAACCTTCAGAGCCAACGTGATATAAAACAAAATCTTCCAGATACACAAACAAACAAATGGTTATTTTCCTTTGACATTTCAGGCATTTCCTTTGAAACAGTAAACATGAAATTGGGTTAGAGGATTAGACCCAGTTATTGATGCATCTCCACTCGCAGTACACAGATAATTGCATTCATAATTGGTGATGGTAAAGAAAAGAAAATTGTTCAAAATTGAGCAACTTCAGGCCCTTATTTTCTGGGAAAATTGATTTTTTTTATATTCTTAAGTCTACTCAGTCACATTTTATGTGATTTTGCAATGTGAAAATGAAAGCAAAATGGGTGGATGAAGAACTGGGGTCTTCCTCACACTCTCTCACTGATCAATACACTAACCATGCTGTTCTCTAAAAATGTAAAAAGAGGGTAAACACTTCTATTTTCTGTGATTGAACAGATGTTTGTCAGTTGTGGTCTAAAGTCAACTTTTCCTCGCATTTAAGTATTTAAGGTCTGAAGACTTTCTAAAAAAGCTGTGTTTCGTGAGTCAGATGCACTTTTAGAAGTGGGCACACTGGGGTGGGCATCTAAGGATGCCAGGCTCCACAGTGTACCTCCAGTCTAGAAGTGTGTACAGGGCTACACTGTATGAATTCAATTTTCATTACCCGCTGTAATAAATGCAGCGCGAATCCTGGGAGGCTGTAGCGGCAAAAAATAAATCTGATACATGAATAAACGATGTCCCCGGGGAGGTAAGGCTCCTCCTTTGTGAGGGAGATTGACTTCTCCAAGATTGGGACACATCAGGCATGAGAAAGTGCTCCCACCAACTAATCTAAGAACTGTATATGATAACAACACATTCTGTAAAATGAGTGCAAGCTTTCAAAAGCCTTCATGTCAGCACTTTTACCTTTTAAACATCTGGGGACTAGGAGAAGGGGTGGGGAGGAGAAGGGGCTATGAACAAGGAAACAGCTCCTCTGTTATTTGCAATCACATCAGATTTAAGCCACCAACTCCATCGGTTAAAATATAAACTTGTCTTTTACACTTTTTTTTCCAGAGCTAAAGTGTCTCAAGACATAAAATATTCTCAAACAGAACTCCTAATAAATGTTCTGCTGCTTTAATTTTACATACACATTCATTATGTCTTGGCATTCTAGGAAAATTGATATTAAGACTTTATAATACAGCCCAGTTATACAGTGTAACTTCCTGTAGTTTATCAGAACTTACAGTGTAAAATCCTCATATGAATCAGTACATAACACTTATAGGCTCCTATTAATATTTAAATGTAGAACCAGCTGAAGTAAACAACTATCCAAAATTGTGACCCTGCCTGGGTATATCCAGCCAAAGTCAATAGGTAACTTATTGAGATATTGTGTTGTTCAGCCCATCCATCACATTTGATATAATGATAATAATAATAATAATAAAACAAAAATCTAGACCTTAAAAGTCTTAAAATGAATACAGCCTCAGATGAACAAGAACACATGACAAATTACTCTGTGTAATTATTTATTGAATAATAAAACTTAGGCCAAAATTCAGAAGCTTTTTGTTTCTCACATTTGTTTCTTTATTATAAAATGTATGTTTACTTAAAACTTATTTGTATGCTTAACTTGAATTGAATTGTGAATGTCAAAGTTAGTTTTACAACTTTTTAAAGAATATTCAGTGTTTACAATGTAAACAACAGCTCACACATCTCACATACAAAACATGGTTCCATAAAATTACATTAAAGGATGAAAGGTTCTTCAGGGAAGAAAAAGCAGTCTTTCTGTGGACTAAGTGAATCAGCTGCAGCTAAAAAACACTAAAAACTGCAGACGTAAAAGTGTTCTGTATGAGGTCCGTTTTGCTCATTGCAATAAGGCTCTACAACAAGTCTCAAGACTGCAGGGTCAGTACCAATTCCCTGATATTGGAACTGTGCTAAAACAGAGTATATAGAGTACTTTGTTAAAAAAATAATGTACATCATTTACTAGTAGTTTTTGATCAGTATCACTTTTAATCTATAAATATTGTAATCTGATGCTCTGTTCTCTCTTTGTTGGTACCTTTACTTATACGCCTGAAGCTGTAAGATGAGCTCTGACTGGTTTTGCCCATGAATTAGTAGCCACTGACTCCACATTGTCTTTGCTAATGACTTTTAATCGAACAGGGATTAGAGCTCCCTACCAAGAAAATCAGTTGACAGAAACTGGAGGCTAAATGCTTTATTTACAAATCAGCCAAAAACGGCTGGTCTGCTCTCATCGAAATCTATTAACTATATCACTGAGCACTCCCCTTCCTGTCCCCCGACAGATGGGTGGACGTCTGTGATCTGTGTAGGCAATTTTGTGCATGGCTGCCACGTTATTTCTTGGTGTGACATCTCATGCTGGCTTTCGGTCTGTCCTTTGACCTTCAGATCCAGCAGATTTACGATTGTCAGGAGGTTTCAGGAACCCATGGTGCTAAGCAAAGTCCAAACCAAGGCAAGGGGGAGCACTCATACTTCTGGCTCTGAGGTCAAGGCTGGTTGTTCAGTTGATGCTAGCTGAAAGACCTTGCTATATCCAGTGAGGAAAATTAGTATTTGAACACCCTGCAAATTTGCAAGTTCTCCCACTTAGAAATCATGGAGGGGTCTGAAATTTTCATCTTAGGTGCATGTCCACTGTAAGAGACATAATCTAAAAGAAAAAATCCAGAAATCACAATGTATGATTTTTTAATAATTTATTTGTGTGTTACTGCTGCAAATAAGTATTTGAACACCTGTCAATCAGCAAACATTCTGGACCTCAAAGACCTGTTAGTCCACCCCTAAAAAGTCCACCTCCACTTATTCTAAATGAGAAACACCTGTTTGAGGTTGTTAGCTACCAAAAGACACCTGCGCACCCCACACAATCAGTAAGACTCCAACTACTAACATGGCTAAGACCAAAGAGCTGTCCAAAGACACCAGAGACAAGATTGTAAACCTACACAAGGCTGGAAAGGGCTACGGGGCAATTGCCAAGCAGCTTGGTGAAAAAAGGTCAACTGTTGGAGCATTTATTAGAAAATGGAAGAAGCTAAACATGACTGCCAATCTCCTTCAGACTGGGGCTCCATGCAACATCTCACCTTGTGGTGTATCAATGATCCTAAGAAAGGTGAGGAATCAGCCCAGGACTCCACAGGAGGAGCTGGTTAATGACCTGAAGAGAGCTGGCACCACTGTTTCCAAGGTTACTGTGGCTAATACACTAAGACATTATGATTTAAAGTCATGCATGCCCATCTTAAGTTTGCCCATGACTATTTGGATGATCCAGAGGAGTCATGGGAGAAAGTGCTGTGGTCAAATGAGACCAAAATAGAACTTTGGAGGACAAAGAATGATGAGTACCATCCCAAAAACACCATCCCTACTGTGAAGCATGGGGGTGGAAGCATCATGTTTTGGGGGTGTTTTTCTGCACATGGGACAGGATGACTGCACTGTATTAAGGAGAGGATGACCGGCCATGTAGTGCGAGATTTTGGGGAATAACCTCCTTCCTTCAGTTAGAGCATTGAAGATGGGTCGTGGCTGGGTCTTCCAACATGACAATGACCCAAAGCACACAGCCAGGATA
>BRDA01036259.1:6521-47194 GCA_036984385.1 Crenuchus spilurus | reverse complement strand
AACGGTCGGGTGCTTTTTAGAGGGTCGGGCGGGGATGATCACCAATTCTTTTTTTTTACTTGGCCTAATGCTGGAGCGCATGCACAGTGCAAATTGCTTAGGATGACATATTAAGAGAATTATTCACTCGTTCACTATATAAGAGCAGAGAACGACCAAAATACTTGTCGGACACTGAGTTCAACACTGCGTCATAAAAACGCAAAGGAGGTTTGAGTGACCTGTTCAGATTCTTTAGCATAAACAAATTAAACAGGACTCAAATATGAGCTCTTTAAGTGTAGGTTAGCCTTTTACTGACTTTGTAAATTACATGATGTGAGAAGGATGTTTACATAAGCTAGAAGAGTTGACTATGAACATTTAAGTAAACAAAATATTAACTTAGCTGTCTAGCTAGCTAGAAAGCTATCACACATCCACCAACATATAAAAAATGCCTTCAAAAGTTTTAATCTGTTTATGTATGAATATGTCATCTAATATGGTTTTCTCATTGCTCCTGGGTTCATTATAGAAATTAACTTGTTCATTGTGACAAGTTCTTTGCTCTGTACCACTCTTCTGAGTCATTGTTCCCCTCTGTCATCAGTGGCCCAGGCACTAACTGTTATGCTGTTGGGAGGCAACCAGTGTACCTTTGGGATTTGGAGCAACACTACAAAATGACTGATGCACTATATAGTGCACTGTTTCTGTAATAGGGAGCAATTCCGCATACATCAAGGGCCTGCATCATGCAATTAGCTCATTCTTGTGTGACTGCAAATTGTGTCACATCAACAGTATCTTCCTTGGAAATTCCTGCTTATATGCTGCATTACATTCCACAGTTTTCGTAAGTAGTGTCCTTGTATTCCGTGCTCTCTAATGAAATATCCTTTTAGAGGACTTCATCTGGTTAGCCTCTTTCATTCAGAACACCCCACAACAACCTCACTTAAAATCCATTAAATGAGTGATTAATCTTACCTGAAAACTACTTCTGCTAAAACACTTTAATTTTTCACAAATGTTTACTCAAATTATTACAGTTAAACTTAACATACATCATATCAGAACATGATTATGACTACCTACCTATAGTGGGAATAACCAGCCTTGGTTTGGAGTGTTCATCAGTGGTAATCCCTGATAGTTTCCTCATTACTGCTGTGTTCATTATAGAGATTAACTGGTCCACTGTGGTGTGTTGGTGGCTCTGTAGCACTCGCCAGAGTCATCATTCCCCTCTGGCATCAATGTCCTGTGGGGCACCTTATGCCAGGCGATGGTGCTCAATGTAAATAAACTCTCAGTACACCTTCACTACGGCGGCTCTAGAACATCCCACAAACTTAATGGTTCCGAGATGCTACCAACCTTCACCTGGTATCCCATTATTGGACATCAGTCAAATCCCATCCCTTGTCCATGATGATGGGTTTGCACTCTGCTGCAACTATTGTCACATGGCATATATTGTGTCCAAGGCCAAGTTAATTCCAAGCCAGTTTTGTAGCTAATGATGCCTTCAAGTACTCATTGAAAATTCCTACTTACAAGTTTGGAGGTCGTAATATCTACATTATCTTCTTTTAAGTAGGTTTTGGTCCAGAAAAAACAGAGACCTCAAGAAACAATGTGTTTGTTTTACTTTTGTTTTAATATAAGTGTAGGAGAAAAACCAATTTCTGAGAAGATGTCTTGGAGGAATAAATGGGTAAGACTTGAGTTTACCCATTCCAGGTTTATGCGGCAAACAAAGCTTACAGAACATTACTCCCATCGTATAGCGTCTTGCAGGTTTGTAGAGCTCCTTCACTGGGGTCACCAATGGTAGCTTCTGCTCCTGTGTTTGATAATATGCTGTATCAGAACACTCTGTTATTCAAACCTTTTTAAGTGTGACATTTACTGAGTGATACCATATTTGGTAAAAAAAAAATCAATGCTGAAAGCATGTATTTTCCTTTTTCTGTGTTAACCACTTAAATTCATAGCAGACGTAGGCCCAAAGTTTATGGGAGCCATTTCGGGCTAGCATGCCAGCAGCTGAGATGAAACAAGGAAACATGTCTGCCTCGTTTAAGTGTAAGGTTTGGAAGCTCAGACAGTTTCAAAGAACCTAGGAAGAGAATTTATATGGACATTCGCCGGGATGATGAGTAAGGAAAATCATTCTGCAGGCCCTGTGAGATTAGAAGAATGCTAGAGTGATCTACAAGTATGTCAAAGTCTTCATCAATGAAAATGTAATGTAAGTTTTCAACAATTACAAGTAAAATGTAAAATAAATTGCAGTACCATTTAATATAATAAAATGCAGTGATTCAGGAAGACAAGTACACAAATGCAACATTTTTGATTATTTCATCTCAACAAGAGGTCCAAATACATCTGTTTAGAGATCAAATAAACATGCTGCTCAAAACTTTTGGGTTCTTCATTCCAACACGTACTCTTATTTGAGAAGAAAAATATTTTAATATAATAATTTTATAAATAATTAATAATAATAATAATATAATAATGATATAAATATTTTTTTTAATGTTTGTGATAAAATTCACAAATGTTGCTGCCCCAGATGTTCAATCTTTTCTGTCAAAAGTTGGAAAGAGGTTGAACAGTGTCACCACTTATAGCCTCAGCTTTGGTGTCTCCCACAAGTTGTTGAAAGTGAGTTTATAGCCTTTCGTATATCTGTTTACAGTCTGCTTTTAAGGAAGCTAAAGCGACAGTGTCTGTCTCTATTTAGGGCAGTTCCCTTCATTCTTACCAGAGAGCCATTCAAAAGAACTGCAGTACCCACAAATGTAACATCTGTCACAGTGCACAATATTAAAATGCAGACATTTCAGAAAACAGCACGACTGGAAGAAGACTGATCGTAGATAAATACAGTTAGCACTGCTGTTAAAGTTTTCTCTTGCTCCATTTCTCATGAACCGTTCACAATATAAAGAGCAGCTGACATATTATAGCAAGTTTTGTATTGATGTCTATGTAATGTAATATACAATATATCCACTTAACTTAATGGACCCAAATCTTGGAAAACCTAATTTTGCATACCTGTTTCAAATAAAAGAGTTTGTATGTAAACACCATTCACTTAGTACAGTCCATATATAAACATTATAAAAACAGTCTTCTTTGAAATCACAGATTTTTGTGATGTCACAGAAATGTTACTCACTTATAGGTCCTTTTGCAGGAGTTTAGTCCTGCACATTCACTTTGATGTGTTTCAGACTGGACATGATTGCTAAATGAAGTACAATACAGGACAACCAAACTGAGCTCATTTACGTACATCAACCTTAAAGAGACATTAAGAACAACAGCTTGAAAAAGATGTAGGATATGCATCATTTGCTCTTTTACACTATTATAAAAAGTCAACTGCTCTTTATATAGTGAACAATTCATGAGAAATGGAGTAAGTACATTTTCAAAAAGCAGTGTTTTAAAGTTACATTTATGTATGTTAGAGCATTTTTTCCTTATCCTATAAAGTTACTAAAGAGTCAAAAGTCTTTGCAGTGTATCAAAAACATGGTAGCAGCATTGCATCCACATTGTAAAATGGCTTTCATAGCAAGAATGGCATGCTGGAATGAAACACAGATGCAGCGACGTGAACCTGGACTAAAAGACCTTCTCATGACCTCGCTTTTTTCTTAGGCCTAACTCCCTTAGCACCAGCTCGCTCTGAAGCTCATTTTGCGAAAGCAGATCCCACACCAGTGCCTCAAAATAAGCCAGACTTATATTATAATGTGATATTTGTGCCAGGGAACACCACCAGCTTGGGCAAGTGGCCCGAGGAGTTTCACGCAAGAGCCTTCATTTCCCTTTCCACGTTAGCTAGTGCGTCTTAGGCCTTGCCAACATTAGCTCTGAGTTTCCTCAGCGCCACCTTGGTGAGCAGCATGATCAAAAGCAAAGCTAATGTCAAGGCACCCCAAACCACCACCCAGCCCCCACCAACAACCACCCCTCCGCCCGTAATCATTCCCACAATGCAGTCGGGCCGCCAAAACCGCGCGTGCTCTGCGTCTGTCATTAATGGACATATGTTCCATATAAAACCAACCTGACTCACAATAACCCGCCATTGAACCTTGCTGGAAGTTGCGTGACAGGGAAGGCCAACTCCATGTGGATCCACTACTGCTGGGCTGAAATAATGATGATGATGATGATGATGGTGGTGGTGATGATGATGATGATGGTGATGATGATTATGATGAGGGATGGAGCAAAATGGACCATCATGATGGACATTGGGACTGCCCTCCTGCTGTGGTGGGTCAGTTTGGAACTGCTAGTCTATTAAGAAAATGCTTTTCACCTTTAGTGGACTCAAAACTTTGCAGTCAATCATCCATGTTTGTGAGACTAATGTGGCTAACTAGTTGAACCTACCACATCATTAGCATCAAGCTAAATGTACAGTCACACATTAACCAAATAAACCTTTTGCTAATAATTTTGGCACAGTAGGCAGGTGTTAAGTCCTGCTGGAAAAGGAAATCAGCATCTCCATAAAGCTTGTCAGCAGATGGAAGCATGAAGTGCTCTAAAATGTCCTGGTAGATGCTGTGCTGACTTTGTACTTGATAAAACACAGTTGGACCAACATCAGCAGGTGACATGGCTCCCTAAACCATCACAGACTACAGAAACGTCACACTAGACTTCAGACACATGGATTCTATGTCTCTTCACTCTTTATCCAGTCTCTAGGAGCTTGATTTGCAAAATAAATGCAAAAGTGACTTTCATCTGAAAAGAGGACTTTAGAGCATTGTTTTGAATAAAAGTCCAGTTATTTTTCTCTTTAGGCCAGGTAAAGGTTCAGGAGTTGATTGATTGGCAGTTGAAGTCTGAGAGATACACAGTATTTTTGCTGCGTAAATAGTAATTTATTCCAACACAAAATTTTCCATTAATTTGAGATTCTGGATTTCTAATTTTCATGAGCTATAAGCCAAACTTCTGAATATTAAAATAAAGTGTTCAAATGTCACTTTACAAGTAATGAGTATAAAATCTACGACATTTTGCCTTTTTTGTTTAAATTCTGAACAAAACAATTATTTTGCTTGATATTTTAATGACTGATGAATGACTGTATAATAACCCCAAACTTGGCTGAAACCATGTCATGTTCATACGTAATCCTAAAAAGACATGCTAATCAGCCAGTTTGATGTTCTGTTGTCTATAAAAATGGCCATATGCTAGCTAAAATCAGCAACAATCATCCAGAAGACTATTTTTATTGCATATTTTATAGTACACTTCCAGATTAGCCAACAAATACATTTTAGCCTATCAACTGCAATTTTTGAATTTTTGGCAAAAGTATTTCTTCGCAGAGACATGAGCATCTAACACTGAGACTGAACCTTGTCTTATAACGCCCCACCATCCTTTTCCACATACTTTTGTCTCAGCCTGTTCCAGACTTCTAGACATACCCCTTCAAACTTCATATGTCCTCTAAATTCCCTCACTAAACCTTCCCTCCACAAAATGACTGCATATGCCCATTACACTCCACATGCGAAACAGAGGCCATGCCCATGCAGTCTCTGAGGTCGGAGATCTGGGCCACAGAGCTCATTAATTCATTGGCTGCTCTACCCTGTAACAGGCTGGTCCTTCAGCTCCAATCCATTTTCTGGGAACCAAGGACAGAGGAGGTGCTGGAGAAGAAACATTAGTCATCTCTACAGAACCCGTGAATGCCATTAGTCAGATACTTCCCTGTGAAGAAATTATGCTGACCATGTTGAGCCCCATCGGCAGTTCAGGACAGAGATATTTATTGAAGAATTGCATGCTGGTTAATGAACCAGAAGAACCAGCTGGTGTTTGAATACAAACAGATCTATAACAAGACTTAAGAAGTCTCATTAACATCTCAGGTGTTTCTCCTAGACAACAATGACATCAGTTGGAAACGCAAATGAGATTTTAGTCTCCTTTTGCTCAGATGTTTCTCCTGAGAAAAAGACCTTAGTAGCATTTTCTCTTGTATTTTGCAGAGATCTCAGCAAATATTGTTCTCACTTTTGCCTGCATAATTACACTTGTGAATCTCAATATGAACTCACTAATTTTTCCAAGTTTTTTGAGTTTTTTGAGCTATTATAATGTTTATCTGGTATCTTTTTTGTCTCATGCTGTCTTCTGAATCATAAAACATTTGAGCAATGTAATTTTATCTGGGTTACATTGTCTATAACATATAACATAAAGTATGTTAAAACAAATAAACCTGACTATACAGAAAATTAATAGTTGACAGATATGCATAAATATATTAACGAATAAAGAATCACTTTTTTTTTTTTTACATTTTTACTCAACTGTACTGTAAATGTGTCTGATGTTGTGACACACAATAAGAAAAAAACTAATACAATAATACAATAATATACACATAATATACCAACAGCATGAGACAGATCTTCATCTTCACACAATGGCTGCTGGAACAAATCCTTGTACATAAAAATCATAACTTTACAGGAGAAAAAATACCTTCTCAACTTTTAAAGAAAGTCAACATGAAAATAATTTATTGGTCCATTGATCATGAAACTTTCACACAATCTGCCATTTTCAAATGCAGCAAAAAAGTTGTAGAGACACAAGACTTTGTTCTGATTGCAACGATGTAGTGCTATTTATTTAATATGAAAATTATGAGTAATACTGCTTTCTCCACTCAATATTTAGGGTCACACTATAGGACAGGGATACTCATTGCGCGACTCCCGAGCCACATGCGGCTCGCCGTGCTTTATTGGTGGCTCTCGTGACCGGTTACAAAAGTACGCCAGCACAGGCAAAGTATTTTTAAAGTATGCTGCAGAGACATATAATGCGCTCAACATACCAAGCACTTGCCTTCTATTTCTCATTTTGTCTCAATTAACGTTGGTTCCAAATGGGGGATTCTGTGGAAGCTGGCAACACAGGCACTGTCTCCAACAGCAGGTTGCACGAGACAGCAGAGCACAGTTGCCAGGTTCGCGGTTTTCACGCCAAATTGGGCTTGTTTGAAAATCCAGTCGCGGGTGAAAAATCAGGGGTTAGGGTTTTTTTTTTGCGTTTTTTGGGGCTACTTTAAAAAATTTATTTAAAAACACTCATGTTACCATATTATTAATGACTTTAAGATAAATAGCAATACTGATGATAAATCCCTTATAAACAAAATACTAAGTCGTACAATCGTACACAGTTGTTTTGTCATTCGCTTCAAACGTGTGACAGAGTGGGCTAGTTTAAGCTTCTAAAGGGCGAGTTTTAGATTGACTTTAGGCTGGATATTTTTGTTGGACCTGGCAACCCAGCAGCAGAGTGGCTACACGGCAGCAGCGATTCTATAAGCCACCTAGTTCATAGGTGGGTTGTTTATTTTTTTCCATTATTTGAGTGACTTGGGGTGATATTGTGGCTCTCCACTTGACTTAGATCTGTCAATATGGCTCTTTTGAACAAAATAGTGAGGATCACTGCTATAGGACAATAAAAACTGGTTTGAACATTTCTGAAAATAAAACCTCTTTTGGAAACATATGGATAAAAAAAATTATAATTGTGTACTAAAATTAGAAACTTAAAATGATGCTTGAGGTATTTATCAATATTTGCATGCTTTTCATTTTATTGAAAAAAATTATTGAACCATGCTTGAGGCAGTCACACCACATGACAATTTAGACATATGACTAAAAAATCTACAAACAAAGCAGTTTTTAAAACATGTCAAACAGACACGTTTAACCATTTACTGCATTTTAAATGATGACAATAATAATTATATTAACTCTTTCATTTTTTGGGTATATTTCAAAACTTAACAGATGCTCAAGTTGTAAGCCATATTAATTTCCATCTTATGCTGTTGTATGTTAGCTATCAGAGTTATGATTGTGAGATAAGAAAGAGTCATTGTTTGAAACCCCCTGGACGAGCTTTTGCTGCTTAGTTCTGGGCTCAACTCTTGCCTTCATAACTCATAGCCTGACATCATACCCTACAAGATAAGATGAGGCCTAATCACATGACTGAATCAAAGGCTGTGGACAGCTCTGGACAAGGAACTCACACGTACAAGAGCTGACGTACCCTCAGCAGGAATGACAAGAGTCAGTAACTGATGGATATCAATAGGACTTAGGCAGAGGTCCTCATGTTGTACCACTGGCCTGAAGCTCTGTGAGGCCTGAGCAGTAGACGAAGAGCCTCTTGGCAGGAATGGGAGTTATGCTGTCCAGGCAAGGTCACGCCTGCACTTTCTCCAGCAGCTCTTTGGCCTAAGAGTGTCACGATCAGATAACCTGAACTAAGGCCTGCAGGCCAAGATGGGCAGGCCAGTCCAGACAGCTCGGCCTTGCTTCGGGCAAAAATCAGATTTACTCTAAATGTAGTCAGTCTGCAAAGTCTGAAGTCTTTAGTACTGAAACAATGTGGCCAGTGATAGCTAATGTATCTAATGGCCCCATTCAGTTAGCAACATGCATGTCTAAATTGCACAATACACTTGCATTGTAGTGTATCTTCAAAAATGTAAATATTGTGATTATTTATTTGTTTATTTAAAAAGGTTAACTTTTATCATCATCATTACCAAATAAAGTGGCATAAGCCAGGTTTCCATCCAAACGTGTCTCAAAGCTATTATGCACATATACAAATTAAGCCATGTTTCCATCCAGTCATGCTAAACAACTAAATATTTAATGTAAGTATAACAGTTTACTGTGGTGTATATGCATAAGAATGAAACTTATGAAAATGTATATTGTATTAGCAGACCTACAGCTTAAAACTTTTATTGTTTATTAGAAAAATCTTTACCCATCAGCCTTTTTCACATTATAGCTTTATATTTTTGCTTTTAATGTTGATCAGTATGGCTTGAATATTTCATTTGGACTAAATTAATATTCAAACAACATCAACATTAAAACAAAACAATGGCTAGAAATATGTGTAATGAATATTAAATATGACCGTTTATGTTTTTGAATTAAATAATGAGGACAAATGAACTTTTTCACAACATTTCGTTTTTTGGAGCTGAACTTGTATGTGGTTTCTGGAAGAGTATGTCACAGAATTTTCTATAAAAATGGACAACACTATCACCAAAGGCTTCAAGATGGCTGCTGATGCTATTGTTTATGACTATGTGAAGTGCTATTGTCTATTTTATAGATAATTGTATAGTTTGTCACACAGTATCAGAAACCACAGGTCTGTTTGATTACATTATAACTCAGTAAAGCTGGATTTAGGTGTGAAATTAGTGCAATGCTAATGCAAAAAGCCTTGACTTGAACTCCCTTGCTGTGCCACTTGACATAGGTTAAATGCACAGCTTGTGCGTGTGTGCGTGTGTTTGGGGTGTAGAAGTTAGTCACTTAAGCATGTAGACTTATGTCTTTGTGACAGTTACTGGTGATGGACACAAGAGCTCATCAGCCTATACACACACACACAAAAACACACATACACTGTAGCAGTAAAAGTGTCTTTCAGACACATGTCTGGACTTGATTAAATGACTTGATTTAATCTAACACCAAGAAATCACCACTGCTATTAGCCAATTAAACACTGCAATTAAGCACCAATTAGCCTGACATGACACCTTAATAGCACTTTCTGTCCTAGGTCACTGTTTCCATTCTAACTACTCTGCAGTGGTTTTTATATACATATGCATTTATATACATGTTCAACAGCATGGCTCAGTGGGATAGACATGTGATAAACACTCAAAGTGATAAAGAATTTTTTGAGTTGACAGGTAGAAATTCACAACTTGAGTGTTTTTATTTTTATGTGCTTTTTAAATATATAGCAATTACTATGAAAACTCCCAATTAAGAAACGAAACATTCAAGCAAAGATTTCTGTTGTCTCTTCTGTGAGAAAACATGTGCTACTTGTTCTACACTAGGTTATATAAGTCCTTGTGCTAGTGGACAGATATCCTATATAAGTTATAATGTCACCAAAGCCACAGTGGTGCTTCTGCCAGAGAAGTTTATATCATATCAAATACCACATGTCAGGACAGTTACTTATATATGACCCCGCCAGCGAAAACCAGGTCAAAGTCATTCTTTTTTTTCAAAATGTGTTTTTTTCAAAACAAATTTTTTGTAAATTTAAGTTTTGTTTTTGATCAAAATATGTACTACCATAGATATCTGAGACTATTATCTTTCATTTACAGCAATAATACTGAGTGGCTAAGTTTTGTTACTAATGTGAGTGACATGATATTGACACGATATCTGAATAAGTTGCCCAGCGACACATATAGGGCATATTAATTATCTATATGAAATAATGTCTTATATCTTATATCTATACAGTATAAGTATCCATATTTAATAGTAACATGACTCTTATGACATATTACTTATTGTAGTTTTGCTACAAAGTCTACACGCACACACACACACACACACACACACACACACACTCACACACACTTTCTTTCTGACTTTCTGTCTAGACGTGCATGAAATCTGGCACCGACACACCAACATATTAGTCAATTACACCAGTCTTAACACTGCAATTAAGCACTAATTAGCCTAACATAACACTTTAATAGCACCAGTCAAAAACTACAAGCCTTAAAAACAAACCTGTGTGTGGAGGTGGGGGGTAGAAGGTGGACAGGCTTTGGGATGTGTTTACTTACTCATTACAAAGATTACAACATTTATCTGTTATCTCTTAGATTACACTGACAGGATGGGCACAACAAGAGTCTACCATTGTTATCCAGTGAAGATACACTTATCTGAAGGCCGGACAAACCTGTGAAGCCCAGACGTCCAGTCTAGTAGGTGTCAAATGCTGTCGTCTTGTCAACAGTACTTGGTGGTGCTTGTTTTGGTGTGGCTCATATTGCAAGCTGTTCAACTTTAGCCATTGTTTTGGAATCCTTTGGCACTGCTCAGCTGTTGGGCCAAACATTAATGTTGGCCAAATATTGCTCATATTCAAATGCAGACTAGACTCAGAGAGCAGATTATCTGTTCTAGTCCAGAACACTGTCCATGGATTGATCCAATATAATCTCATTCCGATTTGCAGAGGCTAAACGTTAGCACAATGTATACCCTATCCTTTTGTAAAAGTTCTTGAAGTGGTGACAAAAAGGAAAGTTTACTTGGCTACTGTTACTTTACTGACATCAACATTGAAATAAAAAAGGCTTGAAATATGTCACTTTACCTTTTTGAATTAACGTATGAACACAAACTTTTTCACCATATTCTCATTTTTGGAGATGTACTAGTTTAAGTTGATTTCTCTCTACAATAGACAATTTCTGTCAAAACTCTCAGAATGAATTTGGACACTTCTCACTGAGAACAGTTGGATGAACTGGGAATTGGTGGAATGTTCCTCGTACAGACTCCAGCGTCTGGCACCAATCTCGCATTAAAAAAATCTTGTGTGACGTTTGTAGAGAAATGGCATTTTGACGTCTATTTGATCCAGCGCACACTCAAAGCCAGACGCTAAAGCAAACACCCAACATGGAGACACTAGGACTCCATGGGAAAGAGGCGGGAGTCTAGCCCTCGCTACAACAAACAGCCCTAAACAAAAGGTGACCGCAGGCCCGTGTGTTTAGGCCAGGAGCTCAGAGACACACTGTCAAGTGGTTCGCTAAACAGCAAGCACACATTGCCGTCGAAGGGCGCTGAAAGGGATTCAGCAGGAGGCAAACAGGGGACACAAGGCAAAGTGCATTAGCACTGTTTAATCATGGCTTTTCCCCGCATCTCCAGAGTGGAGAGGCCTAGGCTAATTGTCTAGCCTTTGTCTCTGCCCTGCCTGAACAAGAGAACCTCCCTGAAAGCACAGCCATAGAGAGTGAAAGAAAGAGCGGGAGAGCCGCCATGTTTGTTTTCTCTCGTTTCTCATAAACCAACATTGTGCTGGGAGAGACCTTATTGTTTCTCTGGCACGAGAGGTCTGCAAGGCCAAAGGGCCAAGAGTCAAAGAGGGGGTTTTTGGTCTCCACCTGTGCTGATACTGCATCACATTCAACTCAGAATAATCCCTGCTCCTGAAGAGACAAAAGGAGGTGCACTAGGCTCTTCGAAAGGCTCTAAGCCATCCTTCTGCTAACTGAAGTGCCACATTTTTTGGTTCAAGTGTGAGTTGTTGTGGGTTTTCTCTCTTGTCTCTCATTGACGTGTTGACTGGTTGTCAGAAGCCTACTGTTCGTTAAATGTATATGAAATTCAACATGTGATGACGCACTTCCATGGTACCCCTGCTGCATGTTCGGCTTTCTTTATCTCCACCACCTAGCTAAAGTCACGCTAAATCTTTCCCATATTAGTAAACAGTTGCTGTGCCCTGCATATGAGTCCTTTCACTTCATATATACAATTTTTCAATGGAGTGGGTTCATGTTGCTGATGTGTGTTCATGGCAGTTTTCTCATTTCCATTTCAGCAATGCTATTTGAATGCAGTGCCCCCTTGTGGACAACTTCACCACATATAAGACAGATAAGCTCAGCCTTCCTTCTGCTAACTGTGAAACATTTTTGGTTCAAGTCTGAGTTATTTGAGATTTTATCTCTTGTATCTCATTGACACAGTGGCTGGTCATATTTTTCGTTTCAATGCTATTGAGAAGAATTGAAAAGAGCAAGCTTTGATGTGCCAGTTCCCAGTTTCATTTCCTATTTGTTGACCACTGGCATTTTCACTGGAGGATCCTGAATGATCATCATCACTAATGCTGGGGGACAGTTCCAAAAGCCCAGTTTAGCCCTGTGGGGAATGGAATGGTCTATCCTGAGTATTGTTTACTGCTAGGGAACCTAATCTATGACCTATAGGGGGCGGCTCCAGAGCTGTTAAAGAGGGTGCCCAAAACAATGCACTGAAATAAGGACTGATATGGACCCATAATAGTGAGTTAAACTGCACTGACAGCAACCCAAACAAATGGAGACTGATGCTGGTAAATTGTGCTTGGTTCCTAATGGAGATTGTAAATTTCATGGCAAAACATTCAGCTTGCGGGAGTTCATTGTGGATTTGGAGTGTTTAGGATTATTATCCATCATCTTCTCATCTTTAGCTTGTTTACAGATAGTGTGATGTTTACATTTGCTGCTATTAATTTGAATCCATTCTTCCTCTACCAGTAAAATGATTCCTGTGCCATTGGCTACAACATGAACTCAATCATGAACCACCCCCATGCTTAATAGTTGGAGAAGTATTGTTTTCAGTATTATTTTACACACTTTTAAAATTTTAAATATAATATAATATAATATAATAATATTTTATATAATATGTAGGAATTTAAATATTACTGGAAAGTCATAACAGCAAAATACAGTAAATACAGCTTATGCACAGTTTGAAAACTAAAGAAACAAAAAAGTGAAAATAATCCACACCTATGTGCAGCCATGGCCATGTGGTAAGGATCTGGTCTTGTGACCAGAAGGTCGCTGGTTCGATCCCCAGACAGGACATGACTGAAGTGCCCTTGAGCAAGGCACCTAACCCCCTAACTGCTCCCCGGGCGCCGGTGGATAAGGGCTGCCCACCGCTTCGGGCACAAATTCTCACAGCCTAGTGTGTTCACTAGTGTGTGTGTGTGTTTCACTGCACAAATGGGTTAAATGCGGAGGTCAAATTCCGTTGTGTGAAAAATCACATTGGCTAAATTGGTTGATCTTAATCTAAACATTGATTTTTGGCCTGTCTTTGTATTATTGGGTATTGTTGACCATTTATCTGTTAACTAATCAATATTTCACCACACATGACCTGAAAGTTCCCATATTCAGTCATTGATTAGTTTAGGGTATTTGAGGGTTATTTAAGGTTATTAATATATATGTACACTCACATACACATATCAATATACTTGCTTAAAGTATTCCAGTGCCATGATATTACATTGGTTAAATATCCCTCAGCTCTCTTATCTCTAAGCACTGTTATTAGTGTATTAGTAGAGTTTAGTATAAAAACATTGTCTGCTGTTCAACGTCAGGGAAGCTTGTTGCATGTCTATTGACCTCTGTAATCTCTTAATTAATCTTTAGGATTAAGCACCCGTAGGGGGCCCAAGAATCTCAACTGAAGCCAGAAACTCTCAGTTCGCCCCCACAGATAGATTTACTTTAACAACTGGCCAATTGCTGTCTTCGGTAGTGGGAATATGAATCTAGATATTGGACAGACTGGTAAAAACATGATGCTTCGTACTTGTTTAATATTCATTATCTGTCAAGACAGAACTTGTGCTGTTATTGTAGTCTTGAAATGTATATATTTTTTTATTAAAATAAAATCCTTAACATTTTTCAACAAACAGTTCCAGTCCATACGCTCACCTACTTTTTATTTATGTTTAGTTGTGATCTGGACACAGTTTGAGTGGGTTGATAACAGTTTTGTTGGTGTATTTGGATGAAAACAGCATTAAGTTCTAGTGTTTTTTAGAAACCTCAATTTCTTAGAAACCTCATTTTTTAGAAGCCTCCATTTCTAAACTCAAAAAGCAAAAAGTGGACTCCAAGCATGTCTTTGATGATTTAGTGTAAAAAATATGTAAATATGATGTCTAAACTAAAGGTGCCCCAAATATCCAATAGTGTACTCAAATAATTCATTTTCATTCTTCCCATTTAAAGGGATCTCTGGAAGGTCTGTTAAGAGTCTAGAGGGAACTTGTAACTACATCATTGGCTTCCTAAAGGGTTCTGCCATTGTGGCAAGCTGGGAAACCCAAAAGTGTGCTTTGAGTACATACTAATAATTAGAGTGTAGGTCTTGAGAAACTCTCAAAATAGTCGGCTATAAAGCTTTGCATAATCCAAGGCTAGCTTGATGGTCTTGTTAATGTTGATGTATCAGCCATCGCCACTTTGTGTCAAGCCTCGGGCAGATGTCAGATTTAACACACAGCAGGCTTGGGGAATACCTCCAATAATAATCTTAATCCTAAATGTGCAAAAGGCAATCCCACAATTTGGCATGGAGGCTGTTTTTTGCGGTGTAGCTTCTCAGGATTAATTTCCTGATTAGTGATTAGCAAAGAGAGACTCCTTGAAGGAATTATCTTCTCAAAAAATCTGGCTTCCAGTCTGTTTCAATCAGATACCACAAATATAAGCATCATGGTAATAGCAGTTGTCTCAGTATAAAGAGATGCTTTTTCTTTTGAATTAGATGTATAAGAATATTCCCAATTAGCCAAATTTACTCAGGCCACTTCTGGGAAGAATACAACATGCCAAGCCTGAATCACATTGGCCTGGGTTTGATTTGAATCTAGGTCTGATTGTGGTCCAAATAATTGCACCATATTTGTGCTAAATTTAATGCATCAACCCATGCTTAGGTAAATTTTTTATCTAGATACTTGGTAAAAACTTTCTTAGAAATATATCAAAATAAAAGCTTCTTACGGTGTTTTAGTCATTTTAATCTGGTTCACAGTTTTGTACCTATTGTTGAAACGTAATCGGCCTGATGTGAACCATGTGAACCATGTCAGCCACACAATGGAATCAGCCTGAGGTGCCCACTGAAATGTAACAGTCAGCCCAGACACACCAGTTGATGGGTATAGCCTGATGGTTGGCCCAAGCCCCATTTCTGAGACACCAGTAGCCAAGTACAATATGATAGTCTCCCTGAATCCCATCTACACATATGCTGGGGTGCAGCGTGTAATTTGACAGTCAGCCCAAGCCCACAACATGCCTATTGCCAATTATTTGGTCCAATTACAGCTGGCCAATGATGACTGAGATTCAGTCAACACTGCCAATTAACTACATTAATTAAATTATTAAATTGTAAACAAATACATTCAGATTGGTTGAATATGAGAAACTTGAGTAAATATTGATTCATAGTGGTGGTGATAGCAATTAAATGTCCAACGTATTTAATTTTACTATTGCCTTTAAGAGAAATGTATTATAGATTAACTGTTGCATCATTACAAAGCTCATGATTAAAATGCTGTCTGGTGCCTGAAATATGGTTACAAAGGGTTTGAGATAACGATTTGAATTGAAAAGTTTCATTTATAATATATTAGGCATTGTATGGCCAAATAGACCCTACAGAAAGCCATACTCTTTTCACTTGTTGTTGTACCATTATAAACACTACATATATGAAAAAACTCAGATATTTAGGTTCACTGGTGGACTTGGAAATGGCTAGTTGCTATATTTAGCCCCTATTACCATCATTCTCTACAATACATCATTGCACATAAAGTCTGAAACTGTTGCATGCTTACATTACAACTCTGAAACAAATTGTTAATATATATCATATAATTTGTGGCTACAGTGAAGTGAGCAATGCTATTAGACAGGCATAAGGCTATCAGTGGCTCCCAGCAGGGTGCTAAACTCTGCGGGATTAGTGGGACTTTGGGCCTCGGCTGGCTCATCCCTGGTTCGATCAGCTCATCTGTGTGTTGTCTGTGTTTAAGGCGTATAAGGAGGTAGCTCAGATGGCTAACAAGTGCACATAGAGAAGATCCCTTACTTTGACTAATTCTCGTTCTGCCGTGGCTATCAAGATATGCACAGTAACAGACAGATTAAGCAGATCAGATTAAAGTTAGGCTGCTCTGACTCCTGCGGCGCTACTGTATTCACCCTGTACTTGTTGCATTCAAGACCAGGCATCACTCCAGGGAACCAAGCTAAGATAATGTAATTGATCCCACCGGCCTGCTGGCCATGGCTAGCTTCCGTGATATTAGCATCTGATCTGAAGGAAGACACAAATAGGCCACAGAGGCAAAGTAAATCAGCACTTGAGAATAAATAAAATATATTAACATATTTTTTCACTTAACTTGCTCATTTTTGGAGTCCAAATGTTGCTTTTTTATTTTAGAAGTGGAGCAAATGGATGCTAATGTTGCTCGCAAAACACTAGAACCTTTACTTTGTACCATGTTAACCTTAACAATGATCAGCACACGTGGTATTTGGCCTAATCCCTGTTTACAGACACATCCTATGCTGAGTGTAATTTGACAGTAAGTAGAAATTTGTGTATTTGAGTTCATTTACTGAGCAATTGAGGGTGTTCATGACTGAAGTTCCACCACCAGGCCACTAGGGGCAGTTCTCAATTATAACTCTGTTCATTTTACAACACAAAATGAACAACATAAGCACTAGAAGGACACAAAAATTAGAAGAAAAGTAGAAAAACTACAGATTTATGGTCACTTACTGTCAGAATGAACTCTTTTTCAATGGCAGGCTTTCTAAAGAAGGTTTTCTCTGGGATTTATTATGCTTCTGTGGGCCAGCATAAATACACAAAGAAATAATACAAATTTCAAAATAGTTACTAAATACAGACTCATGCACAGTATTTCCAACCTTAGAGGAAGCTTTGCACCGCAAATGTCCATATCAGCTTTCAAAATTTGGCAGGCAATTCCAATCTTCCAGTATATTCCCAGCACAGTTGTGTGTATGACTGGAAGTGACCCAAAATGGCGTAAAAGCAATAGCAGCTGTTATTCTTTATTCTCTGAAACATGACAAACTAGATCTGCTGGAGTTGAATGCTGAGTGTTCCCTGTACTGCTCAAAAGAGCTTGAAGTCCTGTTGAGATTGGATTAGTTTATCAGGACATCTGTAATGAAACATTTCACACATCTCCTCAGTGACAAACCTCTATTTTATGAACCTAGATGTGTCACATCACTTACTTTTTATTCTCTTATACACTTATTATTTATTTATTGTCCTGTTGAGTCTTATGACTGGTGTCTGTTGTATTATCAGGACAATTTATATTAGTTTAACAGTGATTAACATCAGATCTGTAAGGAGCGCACAGAGATACAGTGACTTGTACCTGTAGCTGTGATTATAATCACCTCCTCTCTTTTACCTTCCATTTAAGTTTCTTTTTCCTCCACACAAAACTTTCTCAGGTAGAGTCTAGACACCAAGTAAACCAAGTCCATCCAGACCAAGTAGATCAGTGAGTGACTCTTCAAAAGCATTCATATTTTTTATTTGTGATTAGTTAAGATTTTTGGTTCAACGTGCATTAAGGAACTAAAAACAGCTGGTAGCAGCAGCCAAATCTTTATTTTCCAACAATGACATCTGTCTGTAAAATCAGAGATTTGTATCAGAAAAAAATGATCAGACTAATTCTGAGTGAGCTTTTAAAAAAAGGAAAACAAAACAGTAGATAATACAGTCTGGATTTTTTTTCTCAGAGGTCAGAAGGACAAAACACAGACCTGGTGAATCCAGACATTAATAAAAACACAGAGGAGCTCATGTAAAATAAGAAATTGCCCCAGCACCTTCTTGTACATTGAAACCAGTCTGAATAAAGCTTTGTTCATGGTTTCATGGTATTACCAAGAAGAGAAATGCCAAGATTAAGAACTTCCATACAGCAATATTAATTATCATCAATGAAAATACAAATTTAAAAAAAGTTACGTTGGCCAAGTTACAAACCAGAGGCGGCCATTATGAATATTATTACCACTAATATACTGACTTTAGCTAGCTAGCTTGATGCTAAATATACAGTATGTAGATTACTGGCATATATTTCATGTAGGCACATTGAGAAAGCCCTCCTGCAGAGGTCATCAACTTCATTTTGTTATGCTGTGACTCATTGTACCACGCCCCTTTCTGTTGATGCCACGCCCCTACACAATATCAAGGTCTATGAAAAACTATGATGTGAAAGTGAAAAGAAAACCAAAATGTGAAAAAAAATTTAACCAAATAAATAAAATTAGAAACTGTAAAAAAAGACTCTAAAAAATATAAATATGCACCTAAAAATCTCAAATATCAAAATACACAAGAAAGTGAAAATGAAAACAAATAATTTATGCAAAACAATTCCCAAGTTGAATCAAACTTATTTATAAGCTGACAAAACATTTGTTGATGTGGCCATAGTCCTCCATAAAGTATAAATTGCTCATTTGAAGGGTTCTTTTACAAAATAAAATCAACATTTTGCATTGTTACAGTTTTAAGAGGCTGAGCAATCTTAGATTTACTAAGATTACTGTCAGACATTGGCAATCAAACCATGCTGTTTACATGACCAGTAACAATTCAAGGCTAATATCAATGTCAAATAATACTGATGCATATAAACATAGTGTACATAACATATATGTGTTTACAGTTTTGGTGCCAGAATGATATCACTCATTAAGTCTTCACCTCAACCCCCCAGACCTTTCTGTACTTCTCTTTAGATTTCCGTTAGGTCAATTAGGCTCTCAAATGTCAAACAGGTCACTGTCAATGCTACTCAGTGTCACCATATAAAATGCAGGGTACTTATGCAAATTCACCACTGTAATGCTAAATGACAGGGGAGGGGATTTCTGGTCCTGGAGGGCTGGATTCCTTTACAGTTTGCACAACTGAGAAGGTTTTTACCAGGTTAGGTTGTGTCACAGCAGAGAAATCAACAAACTGTGCTGGACTCTGGTCATCTGTTCCCCCACCCCACTATCTGCTAGGGGTTCAAGGACAAGAAAACAAGGCTTTAACCTTTTATTTTTAGAGCAAGTACAACAACTTGAGCACTTTATTTCCTGAACATCCAGATTTCCAGAAATGACACTTACGCAGTATGTATAACACTCCTCAGTTCATATATCATACGTCTTTTATTATGTCATGGAAACATATTCAGAGGTGGATATTGTGATTTTGCCATAGACAAAAGACAAGAATGTGCCCTCTGGATATTAGTTTTTATCATGTTTATCCCATCTGCTTAATCCAGATCAGGGTCATGGTTAGTCCCTACCCCCTCACCTGGCTCAGGGCAAGGCATTACAGTATACTAACTAAGCCCAGAACAGGGCACCAATCCATTGCTGGATAACTCTCCAACATGCCATACACCATTGAATATGAGCATTTTCCCACTCAAGTTAGGTCAAGACCCTGATGAGGACGACAAGCATGCAGATGAGCTTTCCTGAGATAGTTTCTGACATTTTGTGCAGAAATTCTTTGGTTATTAAAACTGATGCAGCAGCTGTCCAGGTCTCTGGTCTAAGATGATCTTGGAGGTGAAGATGTTGGATGTGGAGTTTTTGAGCTGGGTGGGTTACCCTTGGTCTGCGGATGTGAGGCCGGTTGGATATACCGCCAAATTCTCTGAAATGCCTTTGGTGGACATTCCTGCAGTCAGCATGCCAATTGCATGTCCCTGAAAATTTGTGACATCTGTGGCATTGAGTTGTGTGATGACACTGCACATTTTAGAGTGGTCTTTTATTGTGGCCAGCCTAAAACACACCTGTGCAATAATCATACTGTCTAATCAGCATATTAATATGCCACATCTGTGAGGTTGATAGATTATCTCGGCAAAGGAGAAGTGCTCAGTAACACAGATTTAGACACATTTGTGAACAATATTTGGGAGAAAAAGACATTTTGTGTACAAGTACATTCAAAAAGTCTTAGATGTTTGACTTCAGCTCATGAAAAATGGGAGAAAAAACAAAAGTGTTTTTATTTTTGTTCAGTATGTATATACAGCACCCTCCATAATTATGGGCATCCCTGGTTAAGAAGTGTTCTTTGGCTTCTAATAAATTCTTAAAAAAAATAATATAGGACAACAATGCAAAAAAATAATGCAGGGTGCAATGATATAGGACAACAATGCAATTATGGAGGGAGCTATATATACAGTATATCTATTACGTCAGTTCATTTATGACCGCAGTGTAACATAAAATGGTCCACTTAAGATTTGCATGATTCAGCAATCAACAATAAACAGTGCTGGTTACAGTGAAATGCTCAATAAAGAGCATCCAAGACTATCCAAGAGTGTTGTGTTGCATGACATTACACGTCCACACACTGCTGCCACCATTGCCAATGCTCTCCAAAAATGTAAAAGCATCATTTTTACAGTCCTGGTCTTGCCCCAATTGAAAATCATCTGTTTTGTCCCAACCCCCGTAATTTATATTTTTGTGCCCTCAGCTCATGGGCCCTTACATGGCTGCCTAGCCTTGCCTAACACAAAAACCACCCCTGAAGATATTTACCTATACTCCTCCATTCAGCTTACAGCAGTTTAGCTTCACCCATTTACACTTAAGTGTTTCAACCTGGGCTGCTTTTGACGATATGGTTAAAGACAGACAATCATTTACATGAATCTACATGCACCCTTTAAGGTAAAAAAATATTACAATTTAAAATTAAACCTCTATGTTGAGGCAAACTGTTTTTTTCAGGAGAATGACTGAGCAGTGTCCTTGAAGCCTGCCCATCATGTTTCTTTTGGAGGCTGACAGGTGAAAAGTTCACAGCTATTCGGCCTGACAGGCTGAGATCCCTGGGGAGCCTGCTGACAGGTACTCCCGAAATAAACACAGGCATGGCAGGTGCCATGTGCAGACCTTAAGGCTTTTGCACACCAAATCATGTGAACTTGATTGTGTAAAGACTGATGAAAAGTATATAATTTGGTGTGCAAGGAAGTCCATTACAGTTACATTTACATTTAAAGCATTTAGCAGATGCTCTTATCCAGGGGTGGGTATCCTGACAGACGCTAGCATTAAATTAACATGGTACGATGCATCGCTCAACTAACTTCTGACTGTTTCTCATAGCTGTGATAGCTTGATGGTATCACAGGAGTCTGAAACACTTTGGTTTGAAACACCATAGTCTGAACTACAATGTTTCTATATTTATTCAGCCTAATTTTTTGAACATGGAAACTTGCAAAAATTCACAACCTCACAATGCATTTATATGCACGTTGAACAGTGTGGTTTTGTGGGACAGACGAGTGCAAATTCTTTGATTTGACAGGCAGAGGAATGAATCCAAGCTTTAATTTTTTTATATATTAAATATATAATAATTACAATGAAAACTCTTATTGATTAAGAATAGAAACATCCATATTTTTACACATATTTGACAATGTAACATATATGTAACATTACCGGGGTGCATTTCCCAAAACATTCTTAATGCTAAGTACTTCATAACCTCGTACTTACAAACATTCTTAAATTTAGAGTGTTTCCCAAAAGCCTTCGTAACCCACGTCGTACTTAAACTCGTTCGTAAATCTTCGAGTGGTCTGACCCTCTTGTAACTGGCCAAGTTGTTCTTAATTTGAAGTTCACATGCAGTTCTGTCTGAAAAACGAAAGAGGCCGCTGATCATCCTCTGACAAACGCAACACTCAGCACATGCGTGTATTAAACAAGAATTCATGAACATTTAAATTTTCTTTTGAAAGTGAAATTGCATCACGTAAATTAGAGTCAGCATCCTTAGTTCAATACTGCGCATACATGTAGTAATTAAGTTGAAATTATTGTTTTCACAAAATAAAAATCTAAGATTGCTTAAAGTACAATATATTATTTACTGATATACACATATAAATTACATAAATGCAGTGGGGGTTTTTTCCCCAATGTAACAGTCGTAGTAGTAAATTAATATATTGTGTCCCAAGCAATGGTTACATTGTTTGTCTATGGTTACTAAGTTTGTCAACTTTTAACCAATCAAATTCACTAATTAATCATGGACACATAACCAAGAGGATTTGCCTATTTATAGGTAGGCTTGGCATGCGATGAACAGCAACTGCAAGTTAAATGTTTTTATTTTTTTTGCATGTATGTAGTGTAAATACTTTTTTTTGATGTTTGGTTTTATAATTATTGTTTACATAGCGATACTTTTGTGGCTTAATAATGAAGAAATGTATGTAACTTGGTGGTTTGACGCAGACATTAGGGTGGAGTCAACTAAGTTTGGAAGAGAAGAGGGCTTTTGGGAAACAGTCGGAAAAATCACGTTCTTAAAGTTATGTCGTTCTTAAAGTTCGTAAATCACTAAGTGCAATCGCTTTTGGGAAATGCACCCCAGAACATTAACAATACAAAGCTGCAATTTTAAAAATATGATCTATTTGATCTAATTTTTGTATGCCTAGTAACTTTTTTTAAGCAGAACTGGATCTGGGTTCATATGGGTTAAAAAGACAAATGAAAGAGAAAGTGTCATCCCTCAGAATATATGTATTGCTCCAGTGCTCCTCTTAAGAGATTTACCTAAAATTCATTTAGTGAAATACTGAAGCATGAGTTGAAAATGAGACATGAGACACTTCTGATCCAAAGGGAGAGATACCTATATTAACTAATCAAAAGTGACCAGATGTCACTGTAGAGCAGTGTGTGACATAATCAATAATTTTATTTACATGTATTTTATTTAAATATTATTTTCTAACATTGTTGTGTATTTGACTTATGAAAATGGCAGTAGTTCCCAAAACATTTAAAATATTCCTGTATGTGTTATGTAAGGTCAGTACTTTTAGCAGTCTTCATTTAGATACTGAGTATGGGGTCGGTCCATCAGCGTCGATTTAAGTACGTGAGCAATAGAAAACACTTTGTGCATGTGCAACATGCTTGCAATAATGAGCTCTTTAGCACACTTATGCTGGCCCCATGCTGGGAACAGCCAATAAAAAAATGAAAGATTTGCATACGGGAGCTTATGTGAATTTCGTTTATGGCATCAGCATTGCTACACAGCATGCCACTCAAAAACATCACAGTAACTGTTAGTCGCTGCTAGTGAGCCAATATAATGAATCACGTCACCAATTTAATCAAAGTTAACAGTTAGATTACACACAGACAGTCATCTTACCTCAGTAAAAGGTTTATTTTCTTTATTTATGACTGGAATGGATTGTATTTAAATTAATTTGGTCACAATAACTAAAGTAAAGGCAACAGAATACTACCATTAAGTAAGTCTCCCAACATTGGATGCATCTCACGGTGGGGGTGCTGAATTCAGATTGTGCTTTTTAGAAATTCATTGATGAGGTGCATTTGTGGTTGAATCAAATGAGTGAGAAGGTTTGTGTGTAGTTTCACTGACGAGTGGGATGCTACCCACAGAATGTATTGTGCCCCACGTGACTTTCTATTCTAGAGACGCCACAGATGTTGTGGCAATTTTGAGCACAATGCACTAATTGAGATCTAGACCAAAACTCAAGAGATTACTGAGGCCTTTTTCTCAGGGGAAACATCTGAGCAGCAGTAGTTTCAAGCTAAAATCATTTTACTGTTTATCAGCTGTCGTTGTTGTCTAAGAGTACTGAGATTTTAATCAAATCTATTTTTGGATTTTTCTTTCTTCTGAGATTATGTGACCATCCAATTTTGAAAAGTCAAGATTTTTATTGCAGTTTCATTGTAATTTGTGTCCAAAGGTTATCTGAGTATGAACTTATTTTACTGGTCAGTCAGTAACTGGTGACAAATCTGACAAATCCAGAACTTAAACTTTTTTATTTTAAAAACTTGCTACACCATTCCACAATGCTTCAATACAATAAGGTCATCTGAAGGAACTTCCCTAAGCTGTTAACATACCTAGCGATCACTGCTCTGACTTCAGAACCAAGATGCGATTCCCGACACATTAACCAGTGGTGACGGCTGGCATATGTCACACAGCATCATTTACACACACACCACTAGATCCATGTCATTCTCTACATCTAGCCAGTCTCCACCCGACCAGGCCGCTGTGGGTGTGGAGTGGCAAATGAAGCTGGACGTGCGTCAGTGCCCACCACCATACGCCCAGGCCCCGAATGTGCAGCCGGGCGGAAAAGCCCGTCACTCGAGCAGTCAAATGGTGGGACATTAAAGGCCAGCGCTTCCCTGACAGGAGCCCATCCATCTCACCACCGGGCACCAGGGGGCTGGCAGTGACTGGTGTGTGAGAGGCCGTCACCGAAAGGAAAAGGCCAGCAGCCCCGGGGAGCGTGTCATTCGAATCCTATCAGAAAGCACCACTCGATTCAGTTTGACAGCTTACATATGTGCAAAAGGCAAGCCTGGCTGCTGGCAAGGATCCTTTAAAAGCACGTGAGAGCACGAGCTAAAGGGGTGAGCTAAAATGTCAAAAGATGGATGCTTTTTTTTGTTTTTTTTTTCTACCTGTTCAAGGCTTTACAATCAAGGCAGTCGTACAGTTCCTATCAAGTTGTATATATGCTTGAGACTGTGGTGCTCTTGTTTCTGTCAAGGAAATTAAACCTCATGCAAGCGTCTGTTGAAATATTTCTAGCACCATAATACATCTGTCTGTTCAAAGACATTTATGATAAAGAACCAAAGCTGGTATATGTTGTGAACATGAAGCAGCTTCTCAGGATTTAGAATGCAGATAATGAAAGGTTACAACATGTATATATAATTAAGCAAAGCCTTAACTATAACTAACTTGCCTTGTTGCCAAAATTATTCAGATACTGTGCCAAGAGGAACATTTACAGTATATACTGTAAAAAGTTACTGTAAAAATACAGCCAAATTACTACAGTAAGTGCTTTGATAAAATATTGTAACACTGTGAATAGCAAGGCTTTATGTACAGTATTACTGTACATTGATGACAGGACACAAGTAAAACATTTTACAGAAGAGTACTGTATTTTCTCACAGCCTGCACATGGTCAGATGCTCCTGTTGTTGTCCATTCTTCAAAGAATTATTCTTTCATCATCTGTCATTAACAAGATAAGCTAATGTACATAACTTCACACAAATGTTAAAAAGTAAGAAATTAATATAAGGAAATTGTAGGACTGTTAAATTCCTAATTTTGAGTTTAGTTTAATACTGTTATGTTATGGTATGGCCAAAATGAGAAGAACAGGGGTTTACACACTTCAGTTCTGAATCTAATAGATGCTGAGGTGTTCCAGAGAAGCACCTTTGTTCATAATTTAATAAAAAAAAATCATATATCATGTATAAGCCCTGTCCTGGGCTTAGTTGAATAGTGTAATGCCGTGCACTGCGCCCAGTGAGGGGGTAGGGGACTAAATGTGACCCTGATAAGGATTAAGTGGGTGTAATAATGGATGGATGGATGGATATCATGTATAAAGTCAGATATTTTATATTCATTACACATAAAGTGTCATATTTAAGATTTTTTTATTTAATGTTATTCATGGCTAATAGCTCAGAAATCCAGATTCTCTAAATATTGCAATATTTCATTTAGAGTAAATTACTATACAAACAATCAAAATTAAAACAAAAAAGCTTTAAATAGGCCACTTTATATGTAATGAACATAAAACATATGACACTTTATCTTTTCAAATTAAAGGCTTTGAATATGATCCTTTCTGCCTCTAGAGGTTTCATTGAGCACCAACATCTCAGACAAAAAACAAATTCTTTGTACCCTTCCCTTCATCCACACCCTACATGGAGAATCTTCTAAAATTCCTTAATAGAACAAGCATGAGACATGGGATACTTCAGGCTCACATAAACATTATAACAGTTCTAGTGTCAGACCTGAGGAGACACTTAGTCCACTTGTACACATCATTATTATGAGCACAATTTGAGACTTTATTGAGATATCAACAAAATCTCCAAAGAAGACTTGAAATTTCTGAGCAGAAAGAGACTTAAAATCTTAAATATCCTTAACCTTAACTTATCCACTGACAACTACTCATTCAGTCAGAGCTTCATTATTTTCTAAGATCCACACAAAAAAACGAGTCAAAGAAAAGCTGAAACCCTCTTCTATCTTCTCAAGATGTTCATTTCAGCCTATTTTGAACTAATAATTAAAGGCTTTGCTTAAAAAAGTGTCATATTGTTTTGGAAAAAGTGTTTAAAGAAACACTGAAGCATTAATTTTGGGTTCCTTTACTGATGACTCAAACAAATAAAACTGAACACTCAGTTCTGTATAAAGCAGGTGTTTCTGTCTTGCTGAAGCGTGACCTCTTGTCGTACAAACTTGAGTTGTAAGAGGAACCTACATAAAGTTCCTTCAGTGCACTGCTGCCTGAATAAAAATATTTCTGGGGCAAATTTTTAAAGTATCTATGTTGTATGCATGTGTTCACAGATTGGCTGCTAATTTGAAATTTGCACTTTTTGGTTTACCGGTACATCAACATTTTGCATGTAGTTGCTGTATATAAACCCTGAGATTTGGGCATGTCAGTCCAGATGAAGAATCTGAAAAAGCTTTCATAGGTTAACCCCCTGGAGTCTGAGGGTTTTTCAGACGCTCTGATGTAGTCTGATATGCCTTCACTTTTTGACAAATTATACCCATGTAAAATATTTTTTTCTCAGTGTTACACAGAATTTTGTTCAGCAGAAACTGAGCAACAACAGTTTCAAAACAGTAAGAGTGTCATAAATCTACATTGTGATTAAATCTGCTCTAAACTAAGACTTTCCAAAAACCTATTTTCAGATGTGCTGATATATAACATTTCTAGCCAAGACTTTTGAGCTCTGAACTGAATTAACAGCAGTGTTGGCTACACATTGGTCATTACAGTTTAGATACTGTGTGTGGTTTTATTGCTAAAGCTTAACTAATGTGAGTTAACATGTTTCACTCATTCAGTGGCTCCTAGATTGAATATTTTGAGATAGGTGTGAACACTCAGATGATAGGTCTTTTTTATCAGGTTTTATCAGGTATCATTTCACACATTCTACCAATGATAACCCACCAATGGAATGTTAGTGTTTATGTTTATGTGGAATTTTGTTAATATTCCACCGGCGGGAGTGCCGACTCCACAGGGTTAAGCAAGTTAAGGTTAAGTCCCTTCAGTGATGTGAAGCCTGAACAAAAAGATTTCTGGTACACTAAAATATAAAAGCATTTAAACTTTTTTTGTAGTGAGCAGCAAATTGTAAGCATGTGTTATTATAATACAGAATTGTATAGCTAATTTTTGGACTTTTACAAAACCTTTTAAACACATTTTAAACCATCAAAATTTTGCATGTATTTGATGTAGTTGTTGTATAAAAATTGTGGCCTTTTAAGTCTCATTTGTGTTTTGACCTGATCTCATTGTTGTGAAGGACTGGGATGTTAAGGAGCTCTCCTTTTAGATTTCTCTTTCCTTTGGGTGATTAATTATATATGTGAGTGTATTTGACTTTTTAGGAATTCTAACCAGGGATAAGTGTCCCAAACACACTGTAGCACTGCAGCAAATATCCATTTGAACACCTGGACTAAATAATTAACATCTGCGGTGCTTTTGGAAAGCAGAACATGAGTGTACTTTTGTCCTCTTTGCTGCCACCTTCTTCTCTAGCACTGTTGTCAGAGTGCACAGACTGTCTCTCTGGACACCATCAGTGTCTTTTACCTGACCTTCAGCTGCTGAAAGCACAAGCTTCACCATGTTCCCTAGACACCACTCTCCAAAGCCAAGCTAAACCACTGTACAGCGAACATACTGTACTCTGTACCAAGGGACTACCTTCACCAGAACACCTGACAATAGATTTGGCTTTCCTAGAAACTGCTGCTCTTGTGTTGCCTCTAGTGCATGAAATGTGTCAGAGATGAAGGCGATATTGATCACATCTTCTTCTTGTAGGTTTATGGTTGTATCCATTCTTGCCTTGTACTTACTATTGTTGTTGGCCAGAGTGGACGGACACTTCTTTGATGAGGGTGAGCTGTCAAATGTAAATGTTATGCAGTCTGAGTGTTCTGGCCTAGATTCAGTGAAGTGGAAGAGCAGGGTGTTCCCCCTCAGGTCCTCCTGTCACACCAAACGAGGTCCACTAAGGAGAGCAGTAGACCTGTTTGGTCTACTCTGACAAGTGACTGGGGAAAACATGAGGAAGAATGTGGTCTAACCATCTAAAGTACACAATTCATACTCAGTAACAACCTAATATTTCCAACCTCAGCTCGCCACTCTTCACAGCAGAACTGAAAGCAGACTTGCCCCAACCTTGCTCTCTGTCTTTCATCTCAGACGCTCAACCATTCCCCTCTCTTCTCCTGAAAATGGAGTGCATTTACTCACTCCTGTTAATAAAATCATTGTGATCCACCCCCCATCTTGTTGCAGAGGGCAGAAAAGACATCAGCTCTCTAGAGACAGGCATTGATCTAAAAGCTGGTGGATTCTCCCGAGCTTCCCTCCTGTCCCTGCTGCGTGAATTTTCCTCTCCACTGCCCCAGTCACAATCGCAGAGCCGTCTTCACTGGCTTGGAAACACCTTGAAGGGTTCAAGTACAAGTCTTGCAGTCAGTAGGAAACTTCTCATGGCAGTGGGTTGAGGGCCAGGTTTTATGATCAAAGTCATAGCTCAATCTCATGTGCAATTCAGAAACCTATCATTTGAAGGCTTGTCATTGTCTAACCTAAATGATAGACACAGTTCAACTTCTAGCACTGAGGAAGTATATTCAGGTCTGTGCAGATGATTAGAAATCAGCTGTTGCTCTTGTCAAAGCATCCAATATCCCCCTTCCTTCCTTTTGTTGCTCTATCGCCCAGACACTTGAAACCAAGAGATACCCAAACACAAGAAGAATTTTGTACCAAGAGAATGGCAGCTGGAAAGAAAGTGAATAATTGATAGCGAACATTGCGGGATGCAGTATTTATCAGTGTGGAGCTGGAGGCCCAGTGTACAGGGAGGCTGTAAGCGGATCTTTGGGGGAAAGTGCAGCGACCATTGTCCTCAGAGCGCTGGTGCTCTTGGGTGTGCGATACCTTGCCACATCTTATCACTGCTCTAGTGAAAGCAATATGCTAGTCACAATGTTGCCGACACCGCGCTCATTCACGGTGACTTAATGGAGGTTTGAAGAGGAACTGGAGAATGTTGACATGGTGGTGTCATAGAACCACCAACAAGCAAACATCAAGACGTTCCTCTGGATTTCAAGCAAATATACATCACATTAACTTCATTTGCAAATAAATTAAGAAAAGATTTTTATTATCTCAATTTCATCACGTTCACACCATGAACTTCAAAAGAAGAATGTTGTTTGGGGTTCTCATTATCACAATCAATCAGACAATAAACTGTGGAAGACCTCCAGGGTCATCTTGTCCTGAACTGTAGACATGCACACTTAAAATAGCACTCACTTGCACCCCAAGTCCCCCTATCTCTCCATTAACTCACAGATCTTTGTAATGGATCAATAACTATCCACGGCCAGGTGCCATTGAGTCTTTTTTGACACTTAGACACAACAGTAAGTGTCACTTCAGCAAGACTCCTTATCTGAGAATGTTGGGGCCGTTCTATTTAGTGGGCCGTATCAGACCTTTGCCTTCCAGCACAAAGCTAACAAAACTTCTTTAAGTTAAAAGGTGCTATCACAAATCCTCAAATATCAAACCTTTCGGTCTTTTAGTCCTCTGTTCACTATCTCTCGTTCTTCATTTCATCACAAGAGCGAAAGCCTATAGCCACCAAAACAAACGTTAAGCTATGGCGTGTGCTTGGCCTACAATAGGCAAGGGATCAAGCTGCCTTCTTAGCCTACATTTCTCGGTGGAAAGGCACAGCTCTGGTTACTCCCTGTGCTCCATCTTGTTTGCCATTAAATATTCTGATGTGATATAGAGCGGAGGTGAACAGACTGCCACTCACTCAGGATAAAGCAGTGGGCCCTGTGTGACAGGTAAACAGAGAGAGCGAGAGGCACGGCTAGGGTTACGCTTCTGCTGAAGCCGTGCCACCCTCCGGCTCCGGTTCCCCACAAACGACATGGGGAGGGATCGCTTTACCCGCGGCTGCCACATGAAATGGTCCGGTCCAAGTGCCCTGCCTGCCTCCGTGATGGAATGATTACTTATTCATGGAAAGTCGTGGGGAGGGGGAAATGTGTTGTGAATAGGGGTCCTTGTTGTCAGTGGTGGTGCAAGGCACGGCTGACATAAGAGTATCTATTACCTGCCCATTCTATGGGCTTGGCCCCCCTCTGTTGCTCGAAACGCTGGAGCTGTGCTCAGCCCTGCCTGGGAGTAGGAGACAGGTCTGGAATGCAGATAGCCGATCTCCGCCGCCCCTCAACCCTCACTCTCAGCATTGGTTTCCATCCCAAACATTCCAGACTGGACGCAACTTTTCACAAGAGCGCTTCACTTCAGAGCACCACTGTGCCGCCAGCAATGAGGTGAGGAGAGACACGGCTGTGTTCTGAGTCACTGGGGCTGCCGCCAGCAGGTGGATGGATGGCGATATGACTTTATCACACTTTCTCCAGCCTGCCCAGGTAGCCTGACACCCCACTATCAGCCTGAGAGGATAGAAAGTTGTCTCTCTTGCTCCCTCTCCTCCGTTTGCTCCAAACACAGCCACTCTGACACCAGAGAGTCTGTGCCATGTTTTGACCGTGTGAAATCTCACACTGCCTGCTACTCAGAGGGCGCAGGGTCCCATTCGTGCTGGCACAGGCAACCGTGCCAATGTGACCTCTCTCTCTGCACCAGCAATGTCTTATTCCAAACCTGAATGTTAATCAGTATACAAGACACCTCAAAACTGACCTCAGTCTAGCGTAAGGACACCATCTACCAACACCCACAGCAGCCCTCATCATCCGAGTCCTGGTGCTATCATTCCACAAAGCACCTGTCTGTAATTCTCTCTCCATTCAATATTTATTAACTGCCTCCCCCCAACTCTTTGCATTACAGCGAAGCCAGCTGAACGCTTTAATTAAACTGGAGCCACGCATCAAAAGCCACATCCAGACACGTCAATCAGCGTCTGAGGGACGTGGCTGAAACTGGACTCTCGGACACCCCACCCTCCTCTACTTATCGCAGCACCCCAGGACCCGGCACCTTCTGCTCCCACTGTAACAGTCGGCCGGTCAGCAGGAACGTGTAACTGAAGTCACCCCCCGAGTCATTGTGCTTGTTGTAAGCAATATGTTCCACTGTGTGACGACCGAGTACATTAACACAGATTCTTTTCACTCTCGCGCCCGCGTTCCCCTACCGGGGCTTGTGTTATGAGCCGTTTGATTTCCAGCAACTCTGGGCCAAAAGCTGGTGGAGATGTGATTGAGTTCCTTTAGCTCACCATACAGGGCCTGCTCTTACTGCTGCCTAATCAAATTTGGTTGTTAATCATGCTAACATGATAACATAGCTGTTAACCATTTTTTGTCCTTAGACAAAAGAACAAAGATAATGCCATCAAGGTAGAACTATGGTTTTTTTTTTTCGTTCATTGGTACTACCATTATGGTAGTGTCCAAAAAATGGTTCTATCGTTGTCATACCATCAGGGTAGTACCACAATATATTTTTGTAAGGGTTAACATTGTAGTATCATGGTAGTTCTATCATGGTAGTGTCCAACAAAACATGTTTCCACCGTAAGGATGCGACTGAATTACAGTGAACGTTAACATCGAAAACAGTGAATTATTGACATGAAAATGTTTTGGACAGGTTCCAGCACTGGGTCAAAAGCTGGTGATGATGAGATAGGGATCCTTTAACCTCATCAGGCCCAAATGCTAGGCCTACTGGAGCCTTGTTGCTATTGATGATTCAACACTAGCAGTGGCTGCTAACACTGAACTACAACAATAACACAGGTTTTACATCACTTAGTGAACTTTGGACAGAGATACGTTCCTCAAAAGGGACACGTGGCCACATTTATTTGAGAAATGTCTTGGATGCTGTTACCCATGTTTCATAATGTAACAGCAGATATTGCTTTGGTTCATATATTTATACAGTAGAAATAGTAGTGATCTAATATCCAAACCTCAAAGGTTGATTGGGCAGGTTAGATTATTTTACCAGGTTAGATTATTTCAGGTATGATGGACTTTGCTGTCCTCTAGTGGTAAAAGATATCCACTGGAAAGAAAATGTCAGAGTGATAGTGTTTTAGTATTTTCTGTGTGTCAACAAACATTAAAGCTCATTAATGTTGGACAAGGTCCAGGACTAGGAAAGACTGCTTTAGTGAGTAATACTGTAATTAGCTTCAGCTGAATGCAAAATTGCATATTTGTATAAAAAATGGTCCTAAAGATGATTTAGCATGTCAAACACCACTGTTTCACAACAAGACCGAAAGACACAGATGCACCATAGTGCAAAACACACAATAGAACATTTTGTTAGGAAAATGCTGCTAAGGGTTAATTGCCCGTCCAGCTAAGGAAGACTGTCAATTGGCCCCAGGCCACAAGCAGAGTACTGAGAAACAATCAAAAACACTTTTTCTTGATGTAAATTAATATTTTTGTTTATATCATATGCATGTTTTACTAAAAACTAATGTTCCCTGTATAGAAAACATCTATTTGAATGTGCTTTATTGCTCAGTATACTTCAGCAATAAGTGAGCAATCAATTATTTCTTTATCACATAAAACATTATTTATGAAAGCTTATTATTATTTCTCTTTTTTCTCTCAAATACAAAATATGCAAGATGAAGAATTAATCTTTCTGTAGTCTTTGAATGGGGGCAGCCATGTTTTACACCTGTTTAATACAGAATCACTGATAAATCCAGGTCACGAGGTGTCAGTATAATTATATTTTCATAACATGGACTCTTGAAGAAACTACAGGAGCATCTCAAAAAATAAGAATATCATTGAAAAGTTCATTTATGTAATATATTATCTAGACATATTACACAGAGTACAATATATACAGAGTTTCTATTTTAAGCATTTATTTCTTTTAATTGTGGATGATTACGGTTGACAGCCCAAAGCCCAAAAATCAGTATCTTAAAACATTAGAATATTAAATAAGACCAATTCAAAACATGATTTTTAAAACATAAATGTTGTTCTACTGAACAGAATGTACAGTATACACACTCAGTACTTGGTCGAGGCTCCTTTTGCATGAATTACTGCATCAGCGCAGTGTGGCATGGAGGTGATCAGGCTGTGGCACTATTGAGGTGGTATGGAAGCCCAGGTTGATTTGATAGTGGTCTTCAGCTCGTCTACATTGTATGGTCTGTTTTCTCTCATCTTCCTCTTGACAACATCTCATAGATTCTCTGTGGAGTTTAGGTCAGGTGTGTAATGACAGATGTGATATGTGTGTATGTGGAGGATATAGTTATGTGGGGTGCTACATTTACACAGCACAACGAAAGGCTAATCAGAGTACTTTAAATAATTCAGCAGTATGGACTGAAGCTAGACTGGTTATCTGAAGCAGGAGTTAAACCAGACAACAGCAAAGTGAAGGCATACTAGAAATGCCTAGACCTGAAGAAAAAAAGATGTGTTCATTTATTCCCAATCTTTCTTCCAAGATGGTGCATCTCAGAGAACTGTTAAAGGACAGAACAGGTTTAATTGGACTGAGGATCATGAAATGGAGGGGGTTCATCTCAAAACAACACTCACAACAGGGTATGTGTTGACATTCTTTGACCCATCCAAACCAATAAAAATATTCACTGACTCTCATAAGAACAGCATAGAAGCTGTATGGCTACAGGCTACTGGACAAAACTGGAAACCAGTTGCCTATGCTTCAAGAACCATTATGTATGGCTTACTAAGGTTTGTGACTGAAACAGACCACAAACTGATTAAAGTCATCATAAAGAAAAACCTCAGTGCAAACAAAGGATGATGATGATGAAGTTACAACGATATGATTTTGATTTAATCTATACACCCGGCAGGCACATAGTGGTAGCTGATGCTTTGTCCAGAGCAACAACACAGAATGAAGAATAGAGTGAGTGCACGATAGACACTAACATCAGTCTCCATGTTAACCTGATCACTGAGTCACTACCTTTATTCAACAGGAAATCAAAGCAGATGGCTGCAGAAACACTGAAAAAACAAGCTTACAGAGAATCTTCAAGCTCCTGAATAAGAGGCCACAAGAGGCGATTTGAGTGTTGTCAATGGACTGCTGCTTAGGAAGAACAGACTTATTATTCTCCATTCAGTAAGATGCTGAAAAGGCTTTATGATGTACAACCCTGGTGTAGAAAAATGCAAGAGAACAGCCTGCACAGCTGTCTACTGGCCAGGAATTCATGCAGACATAAACAGGATGGTCTCAAGTTGGGACACAAGTCTAAGACATCAGGCAAAACAGCCAAAAGAGGCCTTGAAACTCATAGACTTACCTGATGAACCATGGCAGAAAGTAGGGATGGACCTGTTCCACTTAAATTGAAAGAATGATCTTTTAGTGATAGACTACACGTCCAACTATCCAGAAATAGCATTGCTTCCTAGTATGTTTGCAACCTGTGTGATCAAACATATGAAAACATCCTTTGCAAAATATGGAATAAATGGTATAATTGCAAATAATTCCAGAGCTTTGCTGTAGAATATACAGTAGACTTTATGAATGAAGACTTTACAAAGGCAGATCCAAATCTCATCTTGTTGAGCTATCGAGCTTCACCACTTGAACATGGCATGTCTCCTATTGAAGTTCTCATGAGATGTAGCATGGATTCCAAATATTGGTAGGTAAAAATCAGAAAAGAAAAAAAAAGACTTCTACAAAAGAGACAAACCTTCCAGTCAACTTTACATATATATGCTTGGATACAGCACTCTGTGAACAGCCAGCTTCTTTAGCAATGACTTTTTGTAGCTTAGCCTCCTTGTGGATGGTTTCAACGACTGCCTTCTTGACAACTGTTAAGTAAACAGTCTTTCCCATGATTTTGTAGCCTACTGAACCAGACTGAGGGACCATTTAAAAGCTTAGGAAACATTTGCAGGTGTTTTATGTAGATTAGCTGATTAGCTGATTAGAGTGTGACACCAGGAGTCTACAATATTGACCTTTTCACAGTATTCTTTTTTGTTTGTTTGATTTCATTGACTCTAGGCCATAATCATCAACATTAAAAGAAATAAACACTTGATATAGACAATCTGTGTGTAATTAATCTATATTATGTTCTGAAATAAATTAACTTTTCAATGACATTCTAATTTATTGAGACGCACCTCTAGTGTCTAATTGATAATCAGTAATGTTTTTGTTTTTATGTTGATTAATATATAGATTAGCAGTGATGTTTGAATGCCATACCTGGAGAATATTATATTCTACAGCTGTGAGTAAGTGTGTAGATACTGCTGGGCATTATGGTAATGGCATTGATAGAACAACAATTAGCCTTTTGTAAAAACTGGATCTATATCATAAACCTCCTGTTGTACAGAGATAATACACCTGCCAGCAAATCATCCAGGTCTTAATATATGTATGTACAACATGATCTAAAACAACTTTTTCAGTGAACCAGTTGTTTAAAAATGAGGTGGCTCATTGCAAGGAGCTGCAGTATCATAAACTGCCACTAGATGTTAGTGTTTGTATATTATTCTGCTTTGCACTCAGTACAAGTGCTGCTAGATGATACTTCCTAACAGCCATTTCTTCTTATTTACACAAATGTTCAGCCACACTGCATGTTACTAAATCAAGAGCTTTGGAATTACAAAGTAAACAGGCTGATGAAATATTGATCAGAATTCAGAAAACTTTGTGTCTGCTGTGTTCAAATGAATACATGTAATGAGCTTCCAGTGTCCACAGTCCTTCACTACCAAGCACGACTGTAGCTCAGAGCAGGCTTTGTGATCTGGAATTATAGTCCATCACTATTTCTACTAATCACAGATGTGGCAAATATGATTATGTGCTCTTCTGAACAAATGTATGCATCATAATAGAACTAATTTAGCATAAAAGACTGCAACATCCAGTTTAGCATAGAGTAACTGCAGTAAGTGTATCATATCATTTAGCTCATTACAAGATAGGCTTTTGTAAAACATCCCTTTAGAAAACAAAGACATGGTGTCTGGGGGCCACTTGGGCTTCTCATTAAAATAGTAGGATTTCAATTGGATAAACCCAGTGTGATCTTCAGTGGACAGTAGCATAGACTGTAACTTGACACCACTTGGGCTTCCTATTAAAATGGTAGGATTTAAATTTGACAAACCTAATTGAGTTTTCAGTGGGTAGTGACATTGTGAATGGGTGCCACTTCTTGGGTTTTCCATTGCAATTACACAATTGGGCAAGCCCATTGTGATCTTCCATGGGTAAAGGCATTATGTTTGGGTGCCACTTGGGTGTCCCATTAAAACTGCAGGATTTAATTTGGGTAAGCCCATTTGAGTCTTCAGTGGGCGATTAGATGTAACTTGGTCTTCCTGTTACAATTGTAGGAATTCAAGTGGATAAGCCCAGTTGGGTCTTCAGTGGGTAATGGCATGATGACTGGGCACCACTTGGGTTCTCATTACATTTGTAGATTTTCAGTTTGGCCTGCCCAGTTGGCTCATTAGTGGGCTGTGTTTTATGGTACTTTGTGTTTGTTAAACACAAAGAGAGAAACTAGATATCATGATACATATTCTATAACATACATCCGGATATATCTTCTGAAGAATATCAAGATGCAGCAAAATTCTGCCATGTTGGCCATAGTTTATTCATTGCTGTTTCCAGATCATTGTACCTGTGTGTCCAGGACAAACTTGGAGAAACATTTACAGAAACATCTACAGTACTAGTCCTGTTCTTATTTTGACTGACTTCATTCTTGCTGTGTTCTCAGCTGTTTTACTACCTGTTGAATCATGTAGCAGTAAGGAGAGGTATAGGTGATAACACAACTGTAATACCTGCAGTCAGGTTACACAGGCTCTGCCAGCTTTCAACATTAACTTCAACCATAGTCAAGAGTTTCTTGTTCTCTAGAAAAACACATTCCTGCTTTTTTTAAGCTGATGGAGTATATCTGCCAACACTCCTGATTTTTACATAAGTCTACCTATTTTTAGCATTTCTCACACTGAGCTGTAATGTGTCCTTTTTATCTTTAATCTCCTGATTTCATAGTGAAACAAATCAATTGAGCATTTCTCAGTTTGATCATCCTGGATCCCTGGATGATCGTCCACCACCAGTGGAACCCCCTTTGTGGACATTTATTTGCTTATGCCACTAGTGGAAAACCAACTGTAGTTAACCACCAGTGGAACCCCTATATCTGCAGAACCGGCTTCAAATTACCTGTTTTTTCGATGTCACAGTGACCAGTGCCCTTACAGATACTGGCCTATTTAGCCTACCACCTAGAGATCCTGCCCAGTAGGTGGTTGGCTGAATGGCCAAACAAGCATCATAAGTTGGCCTAAATAAAGTATAAGAAAAATGTGAGATATTGACTTGCCTTTTGCTGATGATGTTTTAAATCTCAAACCCATTGAATCTGAGGAACAGGTGATTTTCTGACCTTTGAACTGAACTTGAACTGAAATCTGATGTTGCACAAATGCAGACTGATAGTTCATGATACTTAAACTGTTTACCCAACAGTTGGATCTGACTGTTCTCGTGCTGTCTGCATGGCAAGATTGGGTGAAGTCAGGTCAAGGTTGCTTGCAGCTTTATTCACTTATTTTATTTCAGTGTGGGTTATTAGTTTGTATGAAAAATATGTTGTTCATAAAATGCATATTCATCAAAGGAATGTGAGATGTGTCATAAGAAAACAGCATCTGATGAAGGATTTGACAAGAGGCCTTAATTGTTAAGTAATTAAAGACATTTCACAGATAGCAGACAATTCTGGATCAAAATATGGCCCGATGAAGTGACATTTGGCAGTGATGAATATACTGTAGAAGCCATGTTTAAATTATGAACACAAATTAACTTTATCATGATATTCTAATTTTTGGAGATGCAGTAGTTTGCATTTAAGACAATTTAGAGACACCATAAATGAATAACAATAAATGACCAAAGTAACATGAATAAAGTATATTAGAGCAATATTAGACAATCAGATAACATATATAACATATATAGGTTTGTAATTGAATAAATATAGATCAATAAATAAAAAACTGAATGCCCGTTAGAATGAAAATTGTAACCTTTTACCAAACACTGAACTGCTCTGAAACCTCAGAATGTATCTTTCATGCAGAACACTTTAGCTCCGATCAGGCCACACTGGAGACGAGCACGTGGAACAGGCGACTCCTCTATTCATTGGTCACACCTTTTTTTACCTCATTTGCATGGCTGAGCCCGCCCCCCAGCTGAAGCGAGCGTTCTCATTGGCTCTCTCATGCGGCGTGAGTCGATGAGCGACTAAGGTCAGAGGTAGACGGCCAGCAATAACCCCTCTTCTCTTTCGGCATCACACCACCGTGATGTTGCTGTCAAAGGGGCTACATGCTGTCAAAGGGGCTTTGACACACTGACCTCCTCCAGAGGACGAGATGTGCTCGTAGTGAATGTACGAAGCTGAAGAGAGCTGTGTCGGGACCAGCGCATCAGAATTGCTTGCCGACTTTTTTTGCACGGTAAGTGGAGACGGGTCACGTTCCAATTCGTGTAATGTAGTCTGGGCAGAGTGATTAGTGGGTAGAATTATGGCTGTTTGCTACCTGGCAGACTTGTCTGCGACCAAGACCACATACAGTTATACTGTACGATTTGCTGCTATTAATATTTGAAATACTTTTCAGCATTCAGCCTACAATTCTAATTTCACTACACTAGAGCCAAGTGTTCAAGTGCGCATATTAGAACGCAACCAGGCGTATAACCGGTGCTAGCATACTAGCTACGAAGCTGTGTTATCCTGGTTCGGTGTTATGCGACACCGTTTTTGCCCAACTTGTACTAGAAAATTATTAACAAGTGTATTTGATAAAGATACAATAAGAATATGACATTCACGCGGGCGTTGTTGTAATGTTTATCAGTTAGCACCTTAGCTTCGTAGTCGACTTGCCCGTTCCAGCTTAAATAGCGCCTCAGATACGCCAAAGAGCTACAAGGCTTTGAGTGTAACTGAATGGGACTGCTGCACTGTTTAAGGTGGAATTGGGAATTCCAATTCAAGTAAGAAGCTCCGGCTCTGTGAATGACAGTGACAATTCTCAGAAGCGTCTGAAGACTTCTCGGAGGCTCAGAAACATCATGAACTTGTAAACACAGTGAAATAATAATAATGCCTTGTCATAAGTAGCTTTGTTTTGTGGTGTGTGTGTAACTCAGCAGGTGTGTTCCTGGTGTATGGACTGGTTGGTCAGGTTGAGCCAGGTTTAAGGTGTGCCCGGATGTAAATCTAATTAACTGTGTAGAGAGCTGGAAATATAGACGACATTAATTGACCAGTCAGGTGCTGAGGTGATATACACAGTCATATTAGAATATTATGACCTCGTGTCTAATAGTACCCATGGCTAGGAGCGTTCACTCAGTGGTGATGCCGTTCCTCATTGCTCATGTGTTCATTATAGACGTTATGGTCTAATTGTTTTATTATTAGGATCCCCATTAGCTGATATATCAATAGACGCTATTCTTCATGGGGACTTATAGACGCTATATACAAAACTGTAATGCAAGACAACTAAACACCACAATAATGTGTAATACTAGACAGTAATACAATAAAAACTGAACAGCAAAACACAGAAACCACACAAAAATAACAGGACAAAGACAATTTTAAAATGACAAAATTACATTGTAGAAAAGGCCATTTGATATATCTAATGGTGATCTCATCAGATTGTTCTTGCCCATCTTGAAACTTCAACACTACGTTGTTCCATTTGCCAAAGACCTATTTACTTAATCGGTACCCATGATAATCTGTGCTCCAGTATTATAAGATTATACTG
>BRDA01036256.1:0-15419 GCA_036984385.1 Crenuchus spilurus | reverse complement strand
AACAATTTGTCCTCTTTTGAACTCTGGTATGTCACCATAATGTTGTGTGCATTGTAATATACTATATAACTGTGCTCTTACCTGCTAACTGAACCTTCACACTCTGCTCTTACTGGTGCAATGTGACATTAATGAAGATTGGCCACCAGACTGGTCCAATTTAGCCATGAAACCTCCCACATTAACATGACAGCTGTTTCAGTTTCACTGTCAAACTCTGTATATATATATATATATAATATAATGCTTTGAAATATTAGATTAGCTCAGATGGGGACTCGAACCAAAGACCTCAGCGCTGAGAGGCAAACCTGCTAACCACTAAGCCACCATAAGAAATCATAGTTAACATTTAAAAAATTTGTAATTATATTGCAGTTGTTAAAAGTTATATTGTTCTGTAACATTGTTTAGTCTAATAAAACAAATTTTATGGTTTATTTTGAATACAACAGGTAGTTTAAGTTTAGATGGCGTTAGAACAACAACAAAAACCAACAAAAATTAGTTACATATTTTCTTTATTGTCATTGATGCAGAAAATAAAATCTTCAGGCAATGGAATAGAACAATAAACTGACACTCATCTTTCTACTTCTTATTTTCAATTATATGTATTCACTTTTGAAATATTTAATAATCACCTTAGTCAAATGTGTTTCATCATCAGAGTCCCAAATACTGGTATGTTTTTTTAATCTAAATGTCCCCAGCATGCCTATATGTTGAGAGAACTGTATTTAAAGTGTAAATGCATTTTAACTACCATTTCAGTATGTTGGCTATGTAGTACAGTGGTAACCCTACTTACGAGTTTAATCCATGCAGGAGTCGAGCTCGTTAGCTGGTTTGCTCGTTAGCTGGATGCATTTTCCCCATAAGAATACATGTAAAACTGATTAATCCGTGTCAGCCGGCCAATATACAGTATACTTTAATATGCTAAATAATGTGTTTAAATGGGTTTTTAAAACATAAATGTGACGACGACGACGCTCGTGTAGGCTGGCCGCTAATAAGAGGGAGACCGACGGTACTCGTGTATGCTGGCGGCTACGGAGGACAGGAGGATGGGCGTACGTGTATGGCATGGTTACACTTATCATATGAAAAGTAAAAGTAAAATTTATCTAACTTTCTTGTTCACTACCTTTTGCTACCTTAGCGTTGCTTTTACTAGCACTTTCACTTTTGGTCAAAGGTAATGACTGACCTCTTCTTCTACGGTAGCATCTAGGAGATGCTACGACCGCAGCGCCCCTAGCGGTTGGCATACTTGAAGAAATTTATGCTACTCGTTACCTGGAACAAAAATATTCTGAGATCTTGACTCATTACCTGGAATACTCGTTAGTAGGGATGCTCGTAAGTAGGGTTACCACTGTATGTTCAGTTTGGCTTTCCTCAAGATTTCCACAAACATTTCCCCAGCTTTAGTATAGTGTGATGCAATGCTAATATGTCATGTCATGTCACATGCCGTCATCGCTTTCCGATGGTAGGCTGCACAGACGAGTCACTTCTCTCCAATGCCTTCTGTCTCTGGTTGCCATCTGTTGCTGGTTGCTTGTAGTAGGCTAGCACCTGATAATCCAGTCCATGCCTTGATGTTATCCATCCAGATTATTCTTGGTCTTCCACGTCTTCTGACTCCCTCCACAAGTCCAGTCATAACACTTCCTTCAATGCTCTCATGTGCTGCCTCATCACATGACCAAAGTAACGTAACTTGTGGGATTTAACGTGCAATGCTAATATGTAAGCATAAACTAAGGCACTTTCTCTTGATCTACGAAATATAGATCTATATTTGTGATGCTGTATTTTGCTCTGACGCCATCCCAGTGAGATTTCAAAGTGGACATCCAAGTTGGAAAATGCACACATTTTGACAACTATTTGATTGGGCCATTGACCGGTTTATGCTACAAATAGACCGATTCAGGGGTCCATGGACCGATGTATTCACATCGTTTAAGTCAAAACCGGACTTCCAATTCAAATCAGTTATTTTATACACCCCTAATATGTAGTTATTTTAAAAATTATTCAGTCTATTTGGTATTGCTGACTCCCTCTATGTGCAACTACACATGCCCATGACTTTCGTCACGGTTCGTGCCAAGAAATAACTGCTGTTCTTTGGTTCCCGCTGCAAACAAACTTTTCAGGTTCGCAAACTTTTTTTTTGTTGGTGGCAATGCACAGAACAGTTTGAAATTAGATTTGCAAACCAGAACTATGGTGGAACTTTGGCTCTTTGGTGGAAAAGTGCTAGTAGAGCAATGGGCCTATGCATTTGGTAACAAGGATGAGGCCCTTCCAAGGAGTTTAGAGTTTTAGGCTCAGGCATTTCTTCTTTGTGCCATCTTTCATGTAGACTAGATCTCCTACATGGTAGAGCTGTTCTTTTACATTGAGATCACATTGCCTTTTCTGCTTCATCTGTGCAGCTTATAAATATTCTCTGTCCAGTTCATGTGTTTGTTCCAACTTCTGCTCTCGGCTTTCCATGAACTCTGCAGGTGGGGCTATATTATTATTATTATTATTATTGCCAAGGTGGCTAACATGCAGTAATAGGTCTGCTATTGTACGTCACTGCCCAGCATCATTCGATTTTGAGTAAACCCTCTGCATGCATGGGGTGAACTCTGGTAAGCTGCTGTTAACAATGGCAGGTACCATCCGAGTCATGTTGGTTTTTGTCCACATAACATTTTTTAATTTGGAGTAAGGTTCTATTAAACCTTTCATTTGATGACAGATGATAAAGGGTAGTTCGGGTCTTAGTTAGTTTAAACAGACAGCACACCTGGGCAAAGAGGTCTGTGTGAATTTCCAAGGCTAAGTCAAACCGACAATTAACTCAAACACAATCTTCTGGGCTGTAGTCTCTGCAGTCTGATTTGGGAAGGCAAATGCCTCCACCCAATGTATAAACTGGTCAATAATTACCAGAGTATACTTATTGCCTGAAATAGAGGTGGGAAAGGGCACCACAATATCCATATTGATTCATTGGTGCACCAGTCTGATATATCTGCAAAAGAGCTCTCCCAATTGGGCCTATGGCCTTGCTTGCTTGACACTGAGATCATTTTTGGATAAACAGCTAAATATCTGCCCCCATTCCATGCCAGAAGATGAGACACCAAGATGACAAGACAGAGGTGAGCTGTGGCAGAGATCCATCAACTCCTTTACAAGGGATTTTAGCACCAGCAAATGGAGTGGGGTCGCAGTGTCACTTTCTCACCTGTAATAGAAAACAAAAATCAGAAATTGAATTAAGATTTTCATGGAAATGTAACTTTTAAGATTTTGGAAAACACTGCCATCATATAATTAACTTGTTCATGCTTGTTGATGTTTTATTTACATTAATATGCAGAAGATGACAGGGATGTTAATATGTGCTAAGCAGTTCAGGGTTTTATAACGTCTTTAGCTTTAACTAGAACTTGTTATTTTCCTTTTTAAAGAAGTTAGAAATGCCAGACTTAACTCCACTCCATTTCTTCTCAGGACTGTATGGGTATTGCTGAGTCTTGGTTATGTGTTCCTGTTTTGTTTTTGTTTTGTTTTGGCCATCTTGTGGTCACAATGGTCTTAAGGGGGGGAACTGTCAGGCTTCCCGCTCCATCTGTGCTTTCTCTCTGCCCCCTACTGGTTAGGTTTTGTTTTGCACTTTTCTTATATGGGCTTGTTTCCTGTTCTATGTCACTCATTGATTATTAGTCTCAACTGTCCCTAATTTCATGTGATCAGTTCTGGTCTTCTTAAGCTCTCATTTCTTCAGTTCTCAGGGTTCATTGTAATTGGCATGTCTAAGTTGCTGTTGTTGTCACATTGATGTTGTTATGTTTATCTCATAGCTGTTGCTTGCTCGTGTTTTATTTATTCCAGTTGTTATATAAGTTTATCATTTGTTTTATTCATTTAATAAATCTTTCGGCCCACTCCTGACACAACTTGTAATGCTTTACATTTTGTACAATATACATTTGTCTGTATTTGACTGCCATAGTCATTTTAAGTTATTTTGTGTAAACAGAGAAAAAAAAATGCTGTTATGGAGTCCACACCAGTTATGTGTATGTCATGGTTGCAAAGAGAAAGGCAATACTCTCCAAAGATAACATTGCTGCTTGTCTGCAGTTTTATCACATGGTCAAGCCAGATGTTTTGTGGATGAATAGAATTCTTTAGTTTAAATCATTGCATTCCAGTACAAGATCCTATGCTCTCTGTGAAACACAGGTGTTGAACACCTACACTACCACCCCAGATGGTCTTCACCTCAAGCAGCTTTGTTGCCCTCAGGTTGTCACCTATGCCACCTACACCATCAACAGCTGAGCCTTGGACCTCATTGACTGCCCCAGCAGTTACTTCTACTCAGGGCTCTTTTTTGTTCATGGTAGTTTTGTTGTCTGTCACTCTGTTGTGACAGTGCCACTGTTTCCTCTTCTCCAGGTGCTAATTTGTCAAATGTAGCCATTCACCTTCCCAAAGCATTCAGCACATGCAGTGCTTTTGGCACTGTGGTCATCTAAATTGGGGCCAATGCCAGGATCATCTTCATACTAAATCCCACCAACAGGAGGCTCCAATAGGTTCAGCAGACTCTTTACACTGCAGGCCTGCCTCCATGGCTGGTACATTAATGGCCTCGACTTTTGTGGACAACCGGTCTTCATTTTGGGAGCAGTTTGCACTCTACTGGATCAGTCTCATTCCAGTGCTAATAAGGCTGTTGATGCTAATGCTAATGCTAACATTTCTAAATTCTTTACAATCATAACTGCTGATACATGTCATAATACTGAGACTGTCTGTTCCCCCATCGGATTCATAATCACCAATTTTGGAAAATTTGTTCTAACAATGTTTATGTTTCAGTCTGGAAGGGTAGTGCTACTCCAGGGCTCCAGAGGTCCCTGTCACCAGAATTCTAGCCGGTTTTTCCTCACCTGTAGACTGTTTCCCTTCATCAAACCTTGTATTTAAGCCTAGCATGCCCTGAACTCTATGCAAGGTCTTGATTGTGTTTCTAGTATTCCTGTCATTTCTGAGTGTTATTATTCTGTGGATATTCGTTTCCTATCAACCTTTTCCTGGACTCTGACCCTGACATTGGATTACCCGTTTTTGTATTGTTTGCCTCTGTATTTACATTGAGGAGCTATCAGAATCATGGATTCTCTTCCAGGATCTACAAACACTCAACGTTATTACAATACTAAACATTTAAGCAACTTCTTTGCACAAACATTTTGCTACTTGTCCCGAACCTTCCTAAAAGAATTCAAACATTTTAATCATTCTGTTTGCTTCCATATTAAGGTCATCTACTAGTCCCTATCATGCATACTTTAGTTTTCCCTGCTCTCTCTTACAACAGAGATATTACATCATGAAAGTAGGGCATTTAAGTAGAAGCATGCAGTGGTGATTTCCTCATCTCATGCCCTCACATCAGCCTGTCTAAGAGGTCACAACCTCACTCCAGACTGTCATTTTGAGATGACTAGAGATTGTCTTGGGAGGAAGAGACGGGTATATCTGTGAACTATGTGCCCATGGCCTGGGTATCACTGACAGCTATGTTGCAGTGTTCTTCCTTTTCTAACAAACTGACCCAAACTGACTGAAATTTTGACTATGCTCTGCTGCTGTCATTTGTTTAGTTGAATCTTAAGTTGATTCAGTGTGGCTATTATGACCAACTTTTGGCTTTAAGAAAATACAATGAAAATCAACGGGACAGTTTTGTGGTGGATAAAAACAAAAAATTAGGATGTCGGAGAGATGGGCCTATAGCAATTCAGTCCTGTGAATGGGAATGGTCCTGTCATGTGAAATGGACTGATGGTGGAGTGTTTGAAGCATGAAGGGACTCTCTGATCAGTGTGTCAGTGTACTTCTGGCCTTTTAGCACAGAACCCAGATTTCACTGCTGCCAACACCTCAATTGACCTACAAGACACAGTGCATCACATTGAATACATTGAAAAGTGAAAGAAAAACAAAAGTTCAGTCTTATTTTGAGGGTTTGCTTCTGTAGTAAATAATTTTGATGAAAGAAAAGGAATGAAATAAAATGGTTAATTAAATTATTTGTATAGTAAAATATACTGGTACACTTTCAACTAAATGGTCCTTTCAGTACTATTTGTGACATGTAACATAGTAACATATCAACTGCCTTAATCTTGTACTAATAATGTATGTTTTTGTTCTATTATAAATGTGTAGGAGGTGTTGATCAGTAAAACAAGGCTTTAGAAGTGTTTTTTAAAATATGACAACCATCTCTACCACGCCATCTGCTGGTTATTAAATGGGATTACATTGCACTACTTAACAATTATAACTACATTCTTATCATTCTGTAGCTTATTTTAGAACCTACAGCTCTATTCATTGTTCTGGACACACCTAACATTTATTCACTTTTATTTATCATTTCCTAGCATCTTCTTAAAATCTGAAAGGAAGTTGGTGTAAAAACGATTTTGTGTAATCAATATAAAAGGTAAAAACTGTAAGCATGATTTACTATCAACTGAGTTGAAACAGTGAATATTACAAAATTTAAAAAATATTCAAAAAGTCATATTTATTTTTTAAAAAGGCTGATAAGGAAATATTTGTTTTGTCATTCTTCACTAATATATAAAAAATAAAAAGAAGAACAAGTCCCTAATATTTTGGTAAATAACTTCCAGTGTAAATGAGAGAAAGTTTCTACACCAGCAGATATTAGCAAGGCAAATAAGCTGATAATCAGCTTCATTCTTTATCAACATACAAACTGTTTACTTCAACATTTACTTCCAGGGACTCTTTGACATTCCTATTGGACAAGACTAGTCTTAAGCTATCTGCCTAACTTCTGTTTTGTGGATTAGCCCCCAGATGTATGTTCTGTTTTTTATTGGTATGTTTAAATTCATTTACTGACTACTGAATTTCAAATGCCTGATTAGTTTCTAAACTACGTAAAAGAGTTTAGTTACCATACAGTCATTTCTGCATTTCACTAAACAGTGTTGATATTCTGAAAAAAAATCTAGATTCTGACTGTTTTTAAAGTCATTGGAACCTAAGTTCCTGTTTTTGAAAATCTTGTTTCTGAGTGCAAATGGGGAAGGACACAACAACAGCTACTGCCCTATCTCTTGTAATTTGAAGAGCTTGGCCCTTGAATATGTCATCAAGGGTAAACTTTTTACCAAAGAAAAGGCTGTTTCTAGAGCAGCAGAGAAATGATTCTGGTTATGAGGATATTGATTTTGATGTTGACGTAGTGTAGGTCTTTGCATTTCATAGAAAATTTTAAAATCACACAAAACAGTCCACAATTTATCATTTTTAATAGTATTCAGTTATTCATATCAACATAGCAATGCATGTATAATCTAGTAACCAAAACATATATAACATAATAATAAGCAAAGCATCTTAACAGATTCACAGGAGAGCAACATGTCTCCACTGTAGACTAGTATCAGCTGTGTGGGCTCAGCCATCTGGATAATGTGATTTTCCCTGCTTAAGACTCACCCCTGTTACTCTGTGCAACATCATGTTGCTATGCTACACTCAAAAACAATCTTTCACCCTACTGAACAGGTTTTTGGACCCAGTGGCCAAAAAACTCTGTTGCTTATGGTTAAGGGCATGTTTTTGGAAGAGACTGTGCCATCTGTCTGTACATCACTGTAAAAGCACAAACACATGCTGACAATTAAATTAACCACTTAGGAGGAATGACTACTAGAAACCGCAGCTGTTGTAAAGTCATTTTACAACATTTTTACACAGCCTAGTAGATATAAATATATATTTGTAATGTAACTACTACTGGGGCATTGAAAATGGGTATTTGGATTACATGTTTTTAAATATATAAAATGTTACATCAACAAAAAGCTAATTAGGTTAGTTTGTTTTAGAGATAAATTTGTTGGTACATTTTATTCACATGGAACCAAATTCAACAACCCATTTCTTAAACAGAGTGGACAATAATGCTAAGATTATTAAATATTTGTATATAATTGAAGCAGTAATATTTGCTCCATTCTGGAATGTAAATATTAAACCAATGAATGAACCACAAATCTACCACAGAGAAGTAAATAACACATGGAAATAAATGCACAATATCAACACCATAACAATGAGAAGAATAACAAAAATAGCTTGAGCCCTCTCGACCGAGCCTTGACTCTTGTGTTTTGTAGCACTGTCTTTCTTGTTCTTCATAATTATTTCACCTATTATGTAACCAAAATAGCTCACATGATCCGGCTGTGCCCAAAAGCTGCCTCAAACAAAGCTCTCCAGCTCCTTCTTGTTTTGGTCTTGTCTTCTTTTGCCTGTCAGAAATCAGTCTACTACAAGAGACTAAATGACAAAAGAGTAAAGAAGTAGAAAAGAAAGGTTCTTCACTGGCTTTCCATTTTTATACAGTCTTTGGGCTCTCACAGAATAATAAGCTGTAAAATGAAAGGCTGTCAGAGCTCCAGAGACTGTCCCTCCTCATAGGGCCACCTCATGGCTGATGCAACATCATAGGTGTGGACAGCTTGAGCCAACAATCTGATCCTTATGAGCAGTAGGACCAATACCCACAGCACCACAGAAATACAGTTGGCACTGACAGAGTCACTTCTTAGATTATTTTAGACTATTATATCTAAATGTTTGAAGGATAAATTGGTTTCACTGGGATATAGGTGAAATAAGTTTTTGTATACCCTGTGCAAAGTCTTGCAATAAATTTGTACAGTGTATTCCCAATTTGTTACCTATATATAAAAGTATAAACTGTTCTGCTTAGATTTGAAGGCAAGGCTAATTTATTTCTATTGCACCTTTCATGCACACATGCACTCAAAATTATTCAAATATTAAGAAATACAAAGAAAAATAAGTAGAATAAACAGTAAACAATAAAAATAAACAGAATTAAACAGAGGTAAATTTGGTTAAAAATCTAAAAGAAATTAAAGTCCATTTATTTATATAGAACTGTCAGCTCTCCACTCCTTAGCCTCCCTTGCTCTCTCTCTCTCTCTCTCTCTCTCTCTGCCTATGGGAAAACAGTGCTCCTAATACATTTCCCATCAGTCCTTTCACCACTTCCGTTCTGACACTCTGTAGTTTTCTCAGTGTCATTGTCACCTGATTTGAAGAGGAAACCTGATACAGGTACAATACATGTGTCTCCGATTACTGACTCCACAAAGATGGCGGCGACATAGGAACGCTGTTCAGCGTTCTATGAGTCATCTACGTATTAATGTCTATGGTGACACCTTGCACCATCTATATTCCAATACCCACACTCAAAAAAGAAATGCTTTAAATGAACTTCATTTAAACCTTGGACAGTGGTTCCACACAAAACAATTGTGTTTGTTCAACATAAAAATCTCTTTTGAAGGCTACACAAAAAACATGTGTGATTAAAACACAACCCAATTTTGTCAATCCAACTCAAAGTAGTCATATTCACCTAACCCAATTCAAATACTTTACAGTAACTTATAAAAATAAGATTCTCAGTCCATCGCTGGGTCACAAACACAATTTAGAGAACCCAATTCACCTGATCTCCATGTTTTTGGACTGAGGGAAGAAACTGGAGACCCCAGAGGGTTTTTTGAGTGCACAAGTCCCCAAAGGACCCCTCTAGTCATGTGATTCACTTCTCAGCTGAACCCTGTCACTTCTATTTCAGCTGTTTTCACTTCACTGGTCATCTTCCCTATAAAATCCTCTTTCTCAGTTCAATCTATGCAAAATATTGTAATCGCCACAGTTCTTACTGTTCTGAACCTTCTTCTGTTCAGCCCTGTTTGATTCAGCCTTATTATGTTTTGCTTCTCATAGTTTTATATAGCCTAGCTCAGTTTAGTCCTTAGCACATTGGTCATTAGCCTGTTTGTTAGCTTACCCTTGTGTTAGTTTTTAGGCTTTTTTGTAATCTTAACATTGTGTGACCTTTTTGTCTCTCTCTCTCTTGTTGTGTATATAATTTGTTCCATGTATTGACCCTTGCCTGTTTATTGACTATTCTTAGCGTCTGCCCTCTGTCTTCCATTTATGCCCTTCCTGGTTGTTGATCTAGGACTGTGCATGAGTTTATGTCTTTGGATTGTCCTCTGATATCAGTAAACTGCATTTGTTTCTGTCTGTGAGTGTCTGACATCTCTTGGTTTCATGTCCAGCCGAACAAGAACATTTACAACTGATGTAACAAAGCAGCTTTACAGAGTTCCAATAATAACACAACACAAAAGCCCCAGTGAGCAAGTCAACAGCAACAGAGGCAAGCACAAACTCCCCCAGAGCTGGAGGAGGAATCCTGGGAGGAACCAGATTCACATGAGGGACCCATCCTCCTCTGGTCAACTACTGATAAGTTATTGTTAGATAGTCATGCAATCCCATAAGGCTGTTGTAGTGTTAATAATAATAATAATAATAATAATAATAATAATAATAATAATAATAATAGCAATTAGAATCCATAAAACTGTAGTTGGTTAATAGAGGATAAGCAGCTAATCTGGATGTTCTAATCTGTTCAAGCAGATTATAATTTACAGGTGAGCAGCTGGACTAATGCAGGCATAAATTTCATTTTAAAAGGATCTCAGCAATCAGAAGTCAATCTTCCAATAGTGTCGGGTTGGACCAGTGGGCAATCACTGTTTTAAGGTGTGAGTTTGATCATTATATCACTGAGCTTTTTCTGTCCCGTTCTTTAAAATATATATTTTATGTAGAGGTGCTACATGGTCTAATGTTGGTCAGAAAGTAAATCTTAAATCATATTTAGGTATCTCCTAAACAGTCAATAAGTTTATCTAGCTTAGATGGGTTCAGTGGAGATTAAAATGAAATTGTTACGTCTGGGAGTGTCATGTTCTGTCCTTATGTCATGTTTCGTGTCCCTTTAAAAGATCTGTCTTGTCTAGCCCTGCCCTTGATTGTTTTATCTGTTGTCATTCAGTCAATATGTATTTAAGCCCTTCTGTGTGTGCCTCTTGTTGCTGGTCTTATTGTCTATATTTGTACTTTGGAGTAGCGTGTATTTGTTTGTGCTTGTACCTCTCTATACACTTTATTAAAAACCTTCATTTTAGATTTCTGCATTTGCGTCTTTCCTCTGTGACCCCATTCGGATTATGATAGGGAGGTCTTCTATAAATTGTAGGGTTGTAGCTGGTATTATTGACCACTTTGTACAATAACAAGGGGAAAGCCATGTATTATGAATAAGATCTAGCTCATATGAATTTCTATAGTAATCTGATATTGCTAAGTTTTGAGGAATAACATTTAGGTTATTCAAGCTAATACCTAGAGTCAAAACTAAATCCAGGGTTTAATAATAATTATAATATAATATAATTATTATAATGTAATCCAGTACATTATAACATTTGAAGCAAAGCTAAATATCTTTTAAAATTCTGAATAAGGCCCTGGAGGCCTGTAGGTGTGAGGAAATGCAGCAGAACCAGACAAAGTATAAAATAAGATGTTAACTGAAACAAGGTCACTTACATCAAGGCAATCAAAGCATAAATATCCAAAGGGCAAGGCAAGGTGACATAAACAAGGCAAGGTCAAGCACGAGAGATCTAATACAGGCAAAGGTATCCAAAACGCTAAACAAAGACAGGTCAAGACAGGAGAAGCAAGGTCTGGAAAACAAGGCAATGTAATACTATAACCGCTCGGTAAGACACAATGTGGCAATACTTCGCATGGATGTGAGTGCTAGGAGAGTTTATATAAGCACAGATAATGAGTCTCAGGTGTGATCAGTACTCTGGTGAGCACGACCTTTGTACTGTCCTCTGATTGGTTGATGTGGTTTGTGGCTGAGACACGGTGAGCTGAGGGGTGGAGTTGTCAGAGAGGTGGCGAGTTCTGACAGTAGGGGAGAGTAGGGTGAGTTGTACCAGTCTTTACTTAAAATGACACACGATTTGAATTCACAGGAGTGGAAATACATAAATAAATAAATGTAGGCATGTGGAAATGCATAAATAAATAAATGTAGACATGTTAAATACATAAATAAAGTAAAAACATTTATTATTAGTATATACACTTTTTCATGAAAAAATGTATATCTATTTATTTATTTATACTTTTGGTCCTCCATTTATTTATTTAATTATTTATTTATTTATTCATCTTAATTAATTAATTAATTAATTAATTAATTAATTAATTAATTAATTAATTAATTAATTAATACTTTTGTCATTTTTATTTATTTATTTATTTATACTTTTGTCATTTTTGGTCTTCCATACACATGAACATACATTTCCACTCAAAAGTTTGGGATCACCTAGGATTTTCTATGACAATCTATACTTTTATTTCAGAAGGGCCCTATTATTATTATTATTATTATTATTATTATTATTATTATTATTATTATTATTATTATTATTATTTAATTAATTAATTAATTAATTAATTAATTAATTTTTTATCTAGACTATAATAAAGTCCACAAATGCTATGGTAAATTTCTATGGTAGAAAGATGAGGTAGGACAGTGTCACTGTGTTTAGTTCACAAGTTGTTGATGGTGAGTTTAGGAGAGTTTAGAAGCTTTACTACAGCTGTTTAATCTCCACCAGAAGTTTAACACACTGTGTGTGAGACATTACTGGACATGACTCTGTCCTACCTCACTCTTCTAACATAAACATTTGATTATCTGATGCAGCAGAACTTGTGGATTTTATCATCAAATCAAAACAAAAACACACAAAAATAAGAGTCCAGGTTGTCACAGTTTAATGTGTGATCCCAAACCTTTGAGCGGTAGTGTATGTTCAGAACAAAATGAAAGTCAAATGAAGACCAAATTCACTGCAATTCTCTTCACAGATCTGGCCTACTACATAACATACCAAGTTGCCAGTAAGTTGGCCATAAAAAGCAGATTGTAAGTATAGAAATGGGTATTTAATAATGTATCACTTCAGTTAAACTTGGCTTTTTTATTCTTTTTGTGTAATTATTAGGGACAGTTGTTATATCAGCCAACAGAAATGTCTCTTCTGTACTGCATGTGTCACTCTGACTACTCTTTCTTGAGATGATTTGTTGTACACTCTGTTCAGACTAAATACATCAACTTTATAAGACTTGTGAAACCCTTCTGATATTTTTTTAAATCTCACCAGGTACAATGTAAATGTATTGTTAAAGGTTCAAGCTTACTATCCAATTCCGTATTTTCAAAGTTCACTTCTTAACTGCAAAATAATAATAATTAAAAAAATTCTACAGAATCTGTTACAGTTATGTTCCCTAAACTACTTAAGGCATCCCCTTAAGGGTGTACCACCCTAGTAAAAGGAAAGGTACATTCCCAGTGACAGTCTAGTACCTGGTACCTTGACTCTTTTGATGACTGAGTATTTTCCGTTACATATGTGTATCAACATTATTATTTGGCTACATTTTTTATTCTGATCTGTTTGTCTCTGATTATTTTTAATGGAAAATTCAATATCATTTATTAGCTGCTGCTTGCCAAAGTCTGTTTAAGAAGACTCCTGCTGCTCCAAGCAGCTGAGCAGGTATTTTGAGGCAAAATAATTATACCTTTTAAAATATTACAGAAATTGAAGTGAATAATTTGGCTTTCATATTTGCAATCATTAATAATATTTTTAACATGGAACAGTTACATACATAACTGTCACGCACCCGACCCTCCTACCTGTCTCATTCTCTCTCTCTCTCTCATTCTCAGAACCCCCATTCTATCCCATTCTATCCTCCATAGTTCCCCCGCATGATGTTAAACTTAATTTCCCAGAATGCCCCTTGGACACCACTCATTTGACATCCTTCTCAGCTGAACCTGGTTTTCCCCTCATTATCTCCCCTATAAATACTGCTTGCTTCTGTATATAAACCTATTGCGAAGTATTGTTGCTTTCCAAGTACATACAGAGTGGTCTTATTCGGATGTCTTTCTGTAACCTGAGCTTGCTTCCGTTTTAACATTGACTTAGCTCTACTCCTTTGTGTTTCTTCCTATTTAGATATTTCTCCTTGCCATAGCTCTCTGTAATCCTTCCTTGTTTTTTATTTCTCAGTCGTAGCCTTAGTTCTAAGTAATTGTTCCTAGTTATACAGTGTTCCTTGACTTAGCCTAGTTCTTAGCATTCTTCCTTGTAGTATTTAGGCCTTCTCTACAGTTATTAGTATCCGCCCCTACTTCATTTTTTTCTCTTTAGTCTTTATTTTTGCATCCTCTTTCCTGATTGACCTTGTTCCTTTCTCTGACCTTGGCCTGTTTTCTGACTTCTCTTTTGATTTACCCTCCTGTCTATGTTGTTGTCTTGCTTGGTATTGAACTTGAATTACTTATTGGTTTATGGTTCTGAATCATCCCTACTTTATCATTAAACTTTATTTCAATATGCATTTCAATCATTCATCTCTGCCTCATCCTCAGCCTCACAATAACACAATGTTCCACTGATGTAGAAAAACAAATGTTATGAAAACACTTCTATGAAACACTTTATTTCCCAAATTAACAGACACCAAAAATAAGTATTTGTGTACACACACAAATGTAACCATTTCTACAATGAAAACATAAAAGATTTATTGAATGACATTTGAGATAAAACAAATATACAGGTTGCTTAAACTGAACTATTTTTATTTTTTTTTACTTTAAATTCATTTATGCTATTTAGACAGAAAAATCCCACTGGAGTCATGATCAGATCAAATGATTCATAAAAATACATGTAAAACATACTATGACATTTTATCTGTCAGTTCTGTCTGCTTGCATTTTTTGAATCGGTGGCATTAAATGAACGTTATTTGTCAGTAAATTGTGTTCTTCTAGTGTTACATCTCCTGTGTAGTGACTGTTGAGGATAAACTTTAGTCCCATCAGCAGTAATCTGATTGGTCAGGTTTTTCTGAGAGTCATAGATGAGTTCTGACTGGATCTGTCATTGTTATAGTTTATGTATAGCTGACATAGCTGTGTATGCCTAGAGTTGAACTTTATATTTTTACAAAACTTTCCACAAACCTCGTCAAATGTTTTACGTTAACAGAGAGCATATTACATGAATGTTTTTAAAGCTTGATCTACAGCTTTAACCCACCTTAGTTCTGCTTCTGACCCCTCGTCTCTGATTTGTGTCTGTTGTTTCCTCTCTCAGATGCTGCATAAATGACCTCATATAGACGCTAAATGTGATTAACCAGATCTGTCATGAGCCAGAGACCCTCTCAGCAACATAATCAAATTCTCATGCTTGTGCCATTAATACATCATTTCAAACAGCCTGTGTATTTCCCTGTCCTCCATCTCTCTCTCT
>BRDA01036248.1:0-23166 GCA_036984385.1 Crenuchus spilurus | reverse complement strand
AGAGGGAAGGACGACCCCAGTGAGCAGTACAATCAGCACACCACAGTGGACCAGTTAACCCATATAATGATCACAGGAGCAACTAGGAAAGTGTCATGGATCACCACTGAGCAAACACTATTACATCTGTGTATAAAGTAGGTGCATGTTTAATGGTTATAATGGTCTGATAAGACTGTGTATGTCAGTAACTTTGGCAACAATAGTTTATAGGTTTTATAGTGTAATCCAAAAGCTTGCAGACCTAAATAAATGGGTTTAAAGAGTTGTCTTGGCTGGCTTTAGGAACTGAATACTGCTGTGGAAGTCTAGAAACCTTACAAAGCTTCTTGGGATGAGGACGTCCCTGTAAAACTCTGTGGGACAGTTACATAAATCAAAGATCCCCAATTCTGGGAACAAATGGACGAGGGGGAGAACAAAGCAGTCCAGACACCATCCGCCCACGCCGCTCATCTGGCCTGTGGCCAGGCCTGACTTTATCATCTCCCACAGCCTGATAGCTCAATAATCAGCTCCAGCTGTTTCTCTGCATGTCCTCCTACCTCTGCATGTATGTTCTGAAGCTTGCATACTTGCGTTCATAATGCATAATGCTTAATGCGTGTCCTGTGTTTGCCCGGCCAGGTGAGGAGAGATGATTTTTGCTGCAATATCTGCAGAGGCTTGATGGGAGCGGATGTGTTAGAAGTAAAAAGGCAGAAGCTCCGATATTACCCTGTTCCCCGGAGAGGGGGGCTAGAAGGAACGGCTTTTTCAGTGCAGGAATGAAGCCGTTTTCCCGGCGGACCCCTACGAAGCACATCTGAGCTTCATCCATCAAGAGTCTCTCAGAGGAGTTAAAGCCCACATGGACCCGTTCCTGACAGGTACACTTAGAAAGCCCGCTTTCTCAGGCAATGGGATACATGGAGGAGGTGAATAATTCAAGGAGCTGATAAATTGTAGGCTAAAGAATGAACAGTGTGTGTTTCTCTCTCTCTCTCTCTCTCTTTTACTCTCTCTGTGTACTCATTGCTTGCTCACTTTCGCATGGAGTATAATGAACAAATCCACCAAGTTATGTTTAATTTAGTACTTCCAAAACATGAGCAAACCACTAAGAATAGTCTTAGAGACCTATCACCCTAGAGAATGTAGCTCTAACACGCATCTTCCAGGTAACAAAGACCTTCAGGATCATCAAGTGTACAGGACCTGAACACTTCAGGGTGGTTGATCTCCAGGACTGGGGTTGGGCAGCTGTTACTGCTGGTTCAAAGCCATAAGACAAGCCAGAGATCAAAAATACTACAGACAGACTCAAGATACAAGATAATACAAGAACTGGCACAGATGCTGTGTTCTACTAAAGCTGATAATTTATCATTTCTGAACTCCACAATTCCTACTCAAACGTTGTGACGGTCTTCTCAACTCTGAGCTAAGCATACGACATCAAGTCTCTCAATGGTGATCCCAGACACTTTCTTTATGCTCATATGTTCATTATACAGGTTAACTGCTCCACTGTGGTAGCCATTGGGAAACACTCAATGAAGTCCATTCTTGGTTCACCTTCACTAAGGCAGATCTAGAACATGCCGCAAAGTTAGCAGTTTTTGAGATGCTACCACTACCATGCTTCCCCTGGTACCCTATTATGCCCTTTTGGACATCAGTCACATCACATCCTTTACCCATAAGGATCATTTTGCACTCTACTACAACTGAACAGTGTGCTCACTAATTTATACATGCAGCAAATCCTGTGATGTGACATCTGACATGTCCCGAGTTCTTTCCAAACTACAACATATCCATTTTGCTCTGACTTTCCAGGTTGGTGGTAAAAAAAAAAAACATACAGTTGCATGCAAAAATTAGTGCAAATGCAAAGGTTTGAGGACCCCAAGAGATTTGCACTTTCTCATAATTTCTACCAAGGTGTCAGGCCTTAAATAGCTCTATAGGGCTATGGATGCTCAATTTCAAGAAAATAACCCCTCTTCAACTGTTAAGCATGGTGGTGGATTGATCATAATATGGGCTTACTGTCAGTGGCCCAGGGAACATTTCACTTCTAGAAGGAGAAATGACTTCAATCAAATATGAGCAAATTCTCAAAGCAAACCATCTGTAGATGAAAAGAGGATGGCCTCTACAAGAGGATAATGATTGTAAACACTCCTCAAAATCCACAATGCTCTACCTAAAAAAGTGCACGTCAAAGGTTCTTTCATGGCCTTCACCTAAAAATATGTGGCTAGACATCAAAAAAGCAGTGCATGCTGGACGTACCATGAATCTCACAGAAGTTTTTTTTTACAAGAAACAATAACCAGAAATCTCCCAAAACAAGAATGGAAAGACTAAGTGGCTACAAAACATGCTAACAAGCTGTGGTATTTGCTAAAGTGGGTATTACTAAGTACTGATCATGCTGGGTGCCCAGACTTTTGCTTTGAGCACTTTTTGTTTCAGGATTACTTTCACAGTCCAAAAACATGGCGGTTAGGTTCATGAGTTACTATAACTTGCCCTGATGTAAGTGTGTGTGCTCAGTGATGGATTGGCGCCCTGTCCTGGGTTTGGCTAAAGTAGCATAATGGTCTGCCCAGCACCCAGTGAAGGGGTAGGTGGACTCACTGTGAGCCTGAACTGCATTACATGGTTAAGAAGATGGATGGATGATTCATATGAGGAAGTTACACTGTAAGTTCTGGGAATTTAAACAGGAAGCCCTTTTCTCTCTTCTCATCAAAGCAAAAAAAAAGAAGCTAATTAGCTGAGATTAGCTTTAGCTTATTGCTGCTGAATTAACTGTGAAGTGGTTTTGTTGTTGTTTAGTGTGTTAGATGCATTTAGTCATGAACTCCACTGGAGGAGTGACACAACACATTGTGTGCAAATACACAGGAAGCAAAATCACTGGTGTGTTTGGAGCTTTTAACTGCTTTGGTCATGGCAAATGGGGGGCAATTTACCAGCAGAATCATTCAAGTGGTCTCTCCCGCTCTGGACATTCCCTCCAGGGTTAATGAAAAGCTCTTAGACCTGCCAGTGTCGATGCGCAGCTTTCGGAGGGCACGTTTGCCCTTAAATACGCTCATGAAAGCGTTGACACCTCACTCTCTCGGCAAAGAGACCCACGCCTGATTACCCAAGCTTGCGCCACGCTCAATTCAATCCCCTCAAAACTTTTTTTTCTTCATGCAAAGAAAGGTCCATACTCACAGTGCATGAAATATGTGCATTTTATGGATGACTGTTCTGTCAGTTCAGCTCGGCTCAGCATGAGGGAGAGCGGGGCTCGTTAGCGCTTAGCTCGCCCGGCTAACGTCAGGAACCCAGCTTCCTGCTTTCTCTCCACCATTTCTATACCTCTACCGTGCAAGCTGTCACTACTCGTTAGCATCTTTGCCGCTCGTCTGCCCTGCAAGGTCGAACAGAAAATTAACATGCAATATTTTCCTTCGCGCCATCCTACACAACCTCAGAATAATGGGGAACATTGTAAGTACCAGCTTATTGAGGGCTTCTGGTCTTGGATTGATCAGTCCAGACTTTGTGTTCCTTTGGATTCTAGTTCCACTCTGATGGCAACATTGAACATTAAACCAAAGGAAATGGATTACAATTCAAATGAGCGATAAAAAAAAGTAGTAAGTTATATCTATGATGTCTCCTTTATTTTCCTGCAGTGCAATGTTATTCAAATTCAAGTCCAAGGTCCATTGTTTACTAATTCATTATCAACTGTATTGTGGTACAGGGAAGAACAGGTTGTCTACACTGTGTTGTGATTCACTGTGCTAAGCCATAAATTATGAATAATCGTGCCAAGAAGTCAAGGCTCCAGTCCTTTATTCCAAGAGTACAACTTGTTAGACTCTTTGCACACAACATAGTTAATGCCAACTCATGCCAGGAAATACTTGTTCTTACATTTCAAACATTTCTCAGTTGAAGCTCATTGGTGAGAGAGCTCCTGTTGACAGTAGTTGCGTTTCCATTGCAGTTTTGCGCAAAAACTTTATCGATATTCTGTTTTGTCAAAAAAACAATTAGACAAAACAAGTTTCGCAATTGCGGTGTTTCCATTAAATGTGAAATACTTTTATAAAATCATATGTGAATATGTTTGTTCTCACGATAAGTCATTACTAACATGGCAGCAGTGGATGTAAACACATACTTCAGCTTCATACATACTGCTACTACAGCTCTAGCGCTCATCATCAGCCATCAGAGGAGACGACGACTTATCGAGGCTTTGGAGTGACAAGCCCCTTATACTTGGGAGCGGCTACGTATGCGGCGTTTTTGGGAAACTGTAGTCGATGGTTTTACAGAACAGCTGTGGATTCAACATTTTAGAATGACACACTCAACTTTTAATGAACTTTGTGATGCTGTGAGATCTCTAGTGGAGCCAGCTTCACATTGTCTAAGGATTCTCCTCGTTATTCCAAATATGCCGCGTCATCTTCATCCTGGCACTTTCTGTTGTTGTCTTCTTCTTCGTCGTCTTTTTTGCCAATAGAAACTTCCGGTTGTTGATCACGTGACTCCCTTGATGCGAAAAATGTCCGTTCGAGTGTTTCCATTACACTTTTGCGATATAAAACAGTTTCGATACGACTGAAAAACCACAGTTTTTTCGAAATTGTCATGTTTCCATTAAGCACATTTTTATTCGCAAATCTAATTAGTGATATTTCATGGTCAATGGAAACGTGACTACTGTGGAACCTGAAACTTCAATTCACATCACGTACTTGTGCTTGTAAGTAAAATATATTGTGTATTTAATGAGGTTATTATTACACATACATATTTGTTTTTACTCATTTTTTGATATCTGCGCACCAACAAGATGTCAGACTGTCATAACTCAACTGAAATATAATACAGACTGAATTATGTAAACACACAAAAAGCTAATTCACTGTATGGACAGAACAACATCATCATTTAGACTTCTAAGAAAAGGCAAGAATAAGTTTTAATATAATATTTATATATAATATTTATCTAAGTACATTATAGAGAAGAGACCCAAATGGAGAAAACTCATTAGATAACCACAAATGACTGTAGAAGTTGGTCCTCATGTCCACCATTGTGAAGGACCACCCACATTCAGAAAAATCATTTAACATAAATGACGATAATAGTTAGTTTTCATGTCCATTAATGGACCCAAGTAGGAAATGCTCATTGGATGAGCACAAACGACTTTGAAATGTACTTTTCATGCCCACCATTATCTTTGTTGGACCAAACCCTGAGCTTCCAGGCAGATGATGAGGTAAGGTGATGAGGGGAGCAGTGGAAAGTCAAGGCCATGCTCTGTGCACCGCCCTTGTGTGATCGGATGGAATGTTGCTTCATGGTTTTTGTCAGGGACTCCCAGCTCTGGAAACTAATAACTCTTGACATTTTCATGTGCCTCTTGCCCATTACTCCTGTAGAGTGGGATTAAACATTGGATCATGGGATGTTTTTCATTGGATATGAAGTGTGTGCTGGTGGAGTGTTATGTGGCAAGACTTTGAATCTGCAGCTTAAGCAGTTAACGGCTTTGATACTCTCAGTTGGCAATTATGTCAGCATAAATCAACAGCGTTCAGACTTTGGAGGTTAAGACGAGTTGAAGAGATTTATGGTTTGGTAATCTGGATGCTTTTTCCCCCACCAGTCTGCTCCTGAGACCGTGTAAAACAACGGCTGCTGAAAGTTGCACTCCGTGCCAGATGTTTTATGGAGAGTGAAGCCGTGACACTCACTCATAGCAGCTGAGACTGCGTGGGATGCCTACAGAGGCTTTGGAAAGTTGGGAACGTCATTACAGAGCATGTGTGAAGCCAAATCTTGCTGAAGAGGAAGGAATCTGACTAGATTTGACAAGCACAACCCCATGTTGAACTGTGAAAACTCTACAGTGAAGAACTATAGTAGGCTTTGACTTTGATTCACAAAGTATGGGCTTCCAATTGGTGGACAGGGTCTGACAATTATATGTAATTTGGAGGTGCAGCTTACAGCTGAGATCTCTACAGACTCAGAAATTGCATACTTCACTGTACAGATGACGCCATGTAAAATGGAGTTTTGGTCATTGAATTCATTGATTTTCTTTCATCCTTGGACAGATTGGATTTGCACATTCTCAGTACTTGTTTAGAGCTTCTGTGGGCATCCGATATAATCCTCTCAAGAGTATAAATCATTTATCAGATTCTTATCTCTCAAGACTTATGCATTTCTAATGTTCTTTGTTTTAACCCTTCAAATCTCAAGCATCCCAAAAGTGAAGGTACAAGTCATCATCCAACCAAGCCATTTGTACATTTCCAACAATTTCACTAACTAAAAAACTAACCCCCCAATGATTAGAAAGTGTAGAGGGCTTTTAATATCCACTGATACACCTACAAAATGTAGTTTGAGTTATTTATTTAACATCTATTTACTATTTTTTGATTAGGCAAAAAGAACAACAAAAGAAATGCCCACAACCACCCCTCCCACCCCCCTCACCCACTCCTCCCAAAACGTCTGGTTGCACGTCCTTCTTAAGTGAGCTGGTTCTCCTCATAATGTGTCCAAAATAAGAGGTCTTCAGTTTGGTTATCTGGGCTGAAAGGTGAGTTTTTATGTGGCCCAGGATTCATTTATTGGTCCAAGATTCTCTCAAAAGTCTCCATCACCAAAGATCAAAAGCATCAATAATGTTCCTGTCCTTCTTTATTGTCCATCTTTCACATCCATAAAGAACCACAGAGAAGACCACAGTCTGGACAATTCTAGTCTTTGTTTGAAGAGACAAATCGTTACATTTGAAGATCTTCTCCAGATCCTTCATCCCTGTTCTGCTGAGTGTCAGTCTGTTAATATTTGATCCAAGTAGACAAAAGCTGTCCAACACTTCAACATTTTCTCCATCGCTTGTAAAGTTAGTGGTCTTTCCTGTGGTCGAGACTTATCAAAGTATATCTAGTAAAAGATCCCACAAGCTTACAAGATGAGCTTCCGCAGCTAATTAATGTAATAATAAACATTCCTTAGCGTTCATTTGTTTTGCTTTTGTCATCTGTTGGAGAATAATACCCATTATAGTGCCAAAAACCTGTGTTAAATACTATTTAACAGGCTTTTTACCAAGTGCACGCTTGACTGCCAAGCAGAGGGGTACACCTATGCCCCGTTCAATTCTATGTGCCTGAGTACAAGATGTCTAGAATGGCCCCTGCTGTTTGGTCACTGGTTGAGAGATGTACCAGTATGCTTCACATATATCAGGAGAAAAGTCTTCACATACATCAGGTGCAGTTTTCACCCACCCAGATGGGTGGCAGTGTTGTGCCATACAGAGAGAGACTTTGAAGAACTTGAGATTCTAAAATATTGGGAAGTGAACTCTGAATGCCCTTCTCACAAACTGTGGAACATTTTCAAATTAAGTGCAGTCATACCGCAGGCACTTAATGCAGCTATCAGCACTGTGACATATTTTAGCAGTCATACGATACATTTGATGTGTCTCTGTGTGTGTGTGTGTGCATGAACACAAATGCACATCTCAATTCACTGCCTATCATGACTGCAGGCAGGGCTGAGCTTGGGGAGATTGGTATTCTTGTACAGTAAACATTGTTTTGACATGATGACAGCTGTGATGCAGAAGTGCCTGCAGCAACTCGCGGCTTTCGCCCAGACTTTAACTACGATAAACAAAACAACACAACTCTCTCCACTCTCCAGACTTTGACTAAAGTAAGCAGCAGCACTGCACAAGCTATGGGTAACCTGTGGCACAGTCTGGGCAAGCACCCAACACTAGAGTGCCACATAAAAAAAAATAGACTGTGTGAAAGTTCACTGTTGTTCAGAATTTAGTTAAAAAAATTTAACTGTCATATTTTTAATAATCATTACACATAAAGTGACATATTTCAAGCTTTTTTGCTTTATGTTGATGCTGTTTGAATAGTAATTTACTCAAACTCCAAATTAAATAAATATATTAGTAATTCTAATATTATAATTGTAATAGTCTGAGATTCTGGATTTCTGATTTTCATGTGTTATAAGCTATACTGATCAATATATAAACAAAAAAGGCTTGACATATGTCACTTTGTGTGTAATGAATATAAAATATGATGTCACAATATTCCTTTTAATTAATTAATTAATTAATTAATTCATTCATTAATTATATAATTTTTTTTCTAGTATTTGCTAATTTTTCCATCCCAATGTAGTAGTAACCAAGCAACCCATTCCATCCACTGGGGGGCTCTCCTCATTACTTTATAATGTTCCTGACTCTAGAAGGGTGAAGACAAGCATATGCCTCCTCTGATGCGTGTGACATGGCCACCCTTTCAAACTACCGCTGATACACCGTCACTGGGGAACCAATGCGCTCAGAGGAAAACACAGGATCCCCAGTTCCGATGGACCAATCAGTAAACGCTTGAGCAAGTGGACATTGTATTGGAAATGTGATGGGGAGAGCGCCATCTACCTGCCCAGAGAGAGCACAATTTTTTTTTTTTTGATGGCGAACAGCATGACCAGGAATTGACTTGCGATCCTCTTGTCATTGTGTCAGTGTCTTAGCTTGCTGAGCCACTCAGGACCACTTGTCATAATATTCAAATTTTTGCCGCTGCACCAGTCCAACAAAAAGAGTCATTGTCTAAGACTCCTAACCCTACATTAGCTTACTGCTAACATGACAGAAATTGTTGCTCTGGATATTATTACATTTGATTCTGACTCCTTGTGACCACATAGATTGTGTTTCTCTAGAACATCCTGCCTTTTATTTGATTCCTCAGACTTCTTAATGGCTTGTTCACGACTCCTCTGATTGTATTCATCCATCTTGTTTTTGCTCCTTTTCTTCTTTTACCTCCAAATGTCTTCTAAGTAAATTGAGTCTTCTCCAATGCCAACAATGTGTCCATCCTCAGCCAAATGCATGAATATAAATGTAGAAATTAGCAACACTTTCAGCCAGACTTTCACACAGCCAAGGCTTACCTAATGCTCAATAAGAAACCTTTATTGCTTAGATGTTGCTTTTTGATGTCTCATGAGACTTACTGAAGAGTCTTCTAGGGTAAATAGTATACAACACAAAGAAAGACTTTATAAGCATTATAATAGTCTTTCACATCATCAAAACTGAGAAGACTCAATGTTGGTTGAGAAAAGGTTCATATTGAGAAACATGAGCATAAAATGATCTGAGCAGAACTGAGACTTGATTGAGATCGGTACTAAAACTCAAGCACAGGCAAATGACTTATAAAGATCTTTTTCTCAGGAGAAATATCTGAGAAACAGAAGAGACTTAAACTAGTCTCATTTGTGTTTCCATTTGATCTCAGTGTTTTGAAGAGATATTAGAAACTTTAGCCCAACTCTGGTCCTGAAGATCTACTTACTCTGGAATTCAGACCCAACACACTGATATTCAAATGACCCTGAAAGCCTTCATTACCTGAATCAGATGAAGCTCCATGACTGGGTATCCCTGCTTACCAAATTAGAAAAACACACCCAGACTTCACAATCAATACAAGACTGCATTCACCAATAACTACTGTATTATTTGTCTAACTACACAACATTATCAACCAGATCAAAATGACATCTGAGAACACAATGGTCTCAGCAAGACTTCAATTACACTTAGTAAAACTACACAATGATCTTACCAAGACTTTGATTAGACACTAAAAGAGCCTTTAACTACCTTTAGCAAAACAGCACAGTACTCTCAGCAAGACTTTAATTACATTCGAGACCTAGACTATATTTCAACAACACTCAAACTACAATTAGCAAAGCAAATTGGCCCTCTCAACCAGACTCTGATTACATTTGAGTTTCTGAGAACATAATGGTTTTAACAAGACTTGAACAGTTGTACCAAGACTTTTGATTAGACTCAAGACTTTGATACGCCACTCTAATTCCATCAGACTGTGATTTCAACCAGACTAAAATCAAGAAAAAAAACCCACTGGCCAATGCTAGATCAACAATTAGCAAATGAACACATTTTCAATGTGACTGCTGGTCTTAGCAGGACTTGAACTATGATTAGTAAAACAACACAACATTCATACTTAGTCTTCAGTTACATCCTGAAGATGTTAACCACTGTTAACACAACACTCTCAACTAGGCTTTGATTACAATGAAGACTTCATACAAATAAGACTTCAATTATACATATAAGACTAAAACTACAATAAACATACAAACAAAAAATGATGATGTCAAGAAGACCTGGCCTATGTTCAGGACTATTGAACCCAATGGCCCTTTGGGACTGAAGTCCAGGGACCCCTCTGACCACGAGGTCACCCCTGACCCCCACCCCTCAAGAGAATGATTTTTGAAGTAATCGTCAAATTACATAAAATTATGTTAGTGGATATTGTCCTTTACAGTTCAGCCATAGTTCTGTGCGTAGTTTTACTGTAGTTTGCACAGCATCAAAGGGGTTGAGGAGGACAGAGCTCCAGTATGCTGAGTTGAAAGTTTTGGCAAAAGTGTTGATTTTGAATCATTATATAATATAGGTACCCAGGGGCAATTCTAGGAACAGAGCTTTAGGGGTGCACCCAGTGAGCCTAGCAGCCCTGGAGGCTCCACAACAAACCTCTTTTTTTTTAAATCAGTGTGGACTGGACTGCAATGAAGGTAGAAAAAATGTCATGGAATTATCACTAAAGTGCTCTTCACTAACTGTATCTGGTAACTTTCTCACCTGCTTCTGGCTGTTGTAATGGTGCAAGGATGCATGGTGGAGGTCTAAGAAGGGAAAGACACAGATCCCTGACTTCCTTAGAGACCTAGACATGCAGGACATACTCCATGCGAGGTAGAAGAGATGTTTAATGGCATATGGTCATCCTCGCATCTCACCATGACAATCCAGGTAATAGCGTAGGCACATCAGACTGGAAGCTAGGCTACAACTTAGCTTCATCATCCAGCTCAAAGTGTTACAACTCAGAGTGCATGTGCAGTATTATAATACACATAAGCAATCATTACATTACATACTTCTCTCCACTCCCTCACTATTTCCTCGCTCCCTTCTTTGTGCAGCCAATCAACTGTCAAATACAATAAACAAATAAGTGTTTTAATCTAATAACTGACATAAATAGATTAATATCCATTTATAACATCTTTTTATAAAATATTGAACTGCTCTTGGCAATTCAACTTTAAATTACACAGTAATGCTAATAATCTGTTAGCAATATTATGAAGATCACTTACAAATGATATATCAGAGAAGATATATATACACAAGGGTAAAACGATCACAGGTGGACATAATTAAGGGCAGGGCTAGACATAACAGAAGTTCTTAAAGGGACATGACACAAGACAGAACATGACATAATGTGACAATTATCTGCTTTAATATAAATAACAAAAAACAGAAATTACTTCCTAAATAGCTCATTTCACTACAGTGTATAGACAGCTCTGCTTTTAGCCTGTTCATATGAGGTATTCTACACCACTCACTGATTATGATGAAAGAGTACAGCATTTAGGACTTCACACATTTTTTTATTTTTAGGGCATCTGGTCACCCTACTGTGGGCAATGAAGCCACATCATTTTCACTTTTATTTCTCTCCTGAACCTGGCTGTTTTTTCTTGAAAATCAATCAAATATCCATGTCTGACTGGCTGCCGACATGCATGGGGGAATTGCTGTATTTTCTTTGCTAAAATACTTTATTTAAACAATATGTACTTCCTATGAATCTTTTTTTCTGCATTTTTTAAATTTCAAATAATGAGAGATAAACACTGTCATCAGCCTCAGCTGCTCCTTTGCTTAATCTGTGTCTGTCATGTTTCTGCCATTTATCACATCATGTCTTGTATCAGTACCCACACCTGTGTCTCATTCAACTTCACAGACATTTTCCATTCCTTGTGTTAATTGAATGTGCTTTGGTGTCTTGTTGGTCATTGAATGTGCTGAATGTGAATATTTATAGTTAAGTGCTTGGTGAACGTCAGCTTGTTTAGTTTTTGTAAATACACTGTCTGTTGGGATCTCTACCAAGATGTCTGTGTCTTCTCCACATCCAAACACACCCTGGATCATCACAAAATGATCAACCAAAACAACAAAGGGAAGCAGTGCAGCCAGTGTGAGTGTGTATGACTGAAAATCCAGGTCCACTGCCGTCACTGGTGGGCAAGTGATATATCATTAAGGTGATCCAGCGATACCTGCCTCACCTTTTGGCCAAGACCATGGATTCCTTTCAGCTGTACTTCACTCATGACTGGTTGGACCCCTTTGCCATGCCTATGCCGGAGAACAATTTTTTGGGGGGGATTCCTGGGGGTTGTCCCCAGCTCATGCTCGGCCCAAGGCCTGGCGCCTGATGGCTTTGGCCTGGGCAGAAGTGAGCTGGAGCAAGTGTCGTCTGTAAGTGTGGGAGCCATCACACTAGCTTCCACCACAGAAGTGGCGCAGGTAGGAGAAGCGCTCGAGGACCTGGACAATGACAGCAAATTGGATCCGGCCTTTTATCTGGACTGCCTCAAGCTCTTCCGCTCTGACAACCAAGCCCACCTGCTCAGAGAGATGGCAAAGTGAGGCTGAAGCATCCCTAAAAAAGGGCTAAAAAACCCATGTAGGTAACTAATCTAATTTACTACAAAAACCACTACAGATGTATCCAAATTAAAAACATCTTTTTAAAAGCTTTAAAAATCTTAATGATTTTAATACCTTTGTCACCCAATGCTATTGGTCAATATAACTTCCTGGAATATTTGGGATCAGCTTAAACAGATTTTTACGAATTGACTGTGACCTGATCTTGGATCAGTGTTCCTACTTTGAAATGCTTTGCAAATATCAAGCCATTGAGCACATTGGCACCCAAAAAACCTAAATCTTGACAACTTTTTTTACATTTTGATTGTGGGTGTCTTACATGAGCACTTAAGTTTGAAAAATGAGCAAGAACAGACTATGATTATGTTTTAACAAGTGTACTACACATTCAACAAGACTTGGCCCAAAAGAAAGGAAAATTAGCTCCAAGAAGATGTCTTTAAAATCTCAGTTGATTCTCCCAAAGGAGACTTGAGCTTAAAGTCTTTCTCCTGAATAAAAGACCTCCTTGAGTTTTAGTAGAGATATCAAAAAAGTCACACATTGGGCTCAGATTTGCTCAGATAACAACACTCATGTTTACTATAAGACAGGAACCTCAATATGAACAGGAGCCTTTTCTCAGGCAGGACTATGAGTCTTCTCAGGTTTTATGCTTATATGGATAAGAATTACCTTCTTTTGTCTCATGCTATTTCTCCAAAGGAATTCAAAGAGAATCTCCAAGACGTCTTAAAGATCAACATTTGAGCAAAACAATTTTAATACTGTATATACTAAAATAAATAATATCTTCTAGAGATTGAATGATTTTCAAAAGCCAATGTTGATATTTAGAGAGCAGGGTGGCCCATATCCAATATCATGATATCTATGTCATGTGTTTTTCCCTTCTTTTACAATAAAAATAAATAAATAAAATAATTGTTGACTTGAGACGAAAGGATATTATTAATTGTCATGTCTTCGTCTGCTTGAAGAGTGGTGAATTTGACATTAAAAGGAGCTCTAACATTGTTGTAGAGTAGCCATACTGATAAGGCTGCCTGCAAATGTGCCTGTAAATGATCCTGTTTATTTATTTTTTCTAAATAATTTGTCAATGCCAATTATTTGACAAATGGCAATAATATGTCTAAATAACCAGAACATTAGGAAATATGAAATTAGAATATTTGAAAAGGTTTGTAATTTAATGCAAAACATATTTTTTGTCCTTTACATTTTTTTCCTCGTGGTGTATAGCTTATGAAGATCAGAAGTCCAGAATATCAGATTAGAATATTTTATATGGAGTTTCAGTAAATTACTATTTAAATAGTATCAACATTTGTCAGTTTACTTATAATTAATATAAAACATATAACAGTTTACCTTTTTAAATTAAATTATGAGCACAAATAAACTTTTACCCATGTTCTAATTTTTGGAGATGCACTAGTGTCACTAATATCTTCCAGCCCCAAACATAATTTGTATATTTAATCAATTACACTGCTCTGTATGTTACCAAAATCATACATTAATTTTCAATTTTCTTTTAAATGTGTCTTTAAAGCAGTGGCTTGCGAAATGAAGTTTGAAGAAGTGACTAAATCTGTCCCCACTGAAACACTGAAAAGAATCTGCAGCTTAAGCCTGTCATTAGGCCACCCCCACACACGCATAAATCACAGCCCCTGTAGTGCCAGCACAGCTGTTTGAATCAGGTGTGTGAGGTTGCTGGAAAAGCCTGAAATGTTCATGAACAAACTGAACAGTTTGAACACCGTAAAACGCTGCTCACAGTTGGGTCTTTGAACTGCATTCCACTCAGACAGACGAGCTATAGTCTTAGTCTCGATGGGCTTACACCAGTGCCGGTGCAAAACCGAGATGATTATGTGCTTGCTTCAAACTTGGATTTTGCAGTAGGTGTGCATGGAGTAGGCAGAACTGCTGGGACTTAAAAAACGACTTCCCTACGGCTCAAAATGCAGTCAATGTAAATGTTAGGAGGTCAAGAATCAGGACTATGAGCAAACATGTTCGATGTTCAGAATAACCATTTGATATTTACCTCCAGGCCACCCACGGACCTTTAAATATCGGCCTTCTTATTGATAAACCCAGAGCTACAGAATATCATTATCTACTTATTTCTACAGGCGGTCACATAGGTATGCATTTCAGCTGCACATCCGGTGTAAAACGATAAAGCTCAACTTACGTTGAGTAAACGGTCACCACTCAGGTAACCACCACTGAGGTAACATGTCTTCATATCCCAAGCTAATAAAAATAGGATTTGTATTAAATGTCAGTCAACTGTCCCCTATTTATCAAACTTCTTGGAATAATGATGATCTGGAATCAGCTTATGACTTTTATTCAGACTGATTGTGACCTGATCCTACATCAATGTTCCTGCTTTGAGATGAGATTTAAATATGGCCCATTGTTCCCATTGAGCCAATAGTGTTTGCAACCATGAAAACATATCCTAATATGAGTGATTGAATGTGGGCACCAAAGGTCAGAGTGTGAAGGAAGTAGCTGAATTTGCAGGTGTATAGAAGTGTACAGTCATACAGGTCTATCAGCAGTGGTAATAATCTCAGTCTACAGGACATTCTCAGAACTGTGGTCAACAGCACACAAGGCTGAAGGTCTCTGGTTGCCATTTTGCTCCATATGTTGATAGTCTGCAGTTCTCTGTGCAGTTATTTCAGAAATTATTTGTGAAGGACCTCCAATGACTTCTAGAAGCAATTCTTGTCTGGAAGTAAAACAATTTTTATTCATAGCTTTGAAACCTGCTGGTGGTCCTGTCCATCAGTTTCATCTTATAGTGACAATTTTGCAGAGAATGTCATGTAGACTGAAATTGTTACACCGCAGGAAGAGTTGTATGACTGTATACTTCCATACACCTGCAAATTCAGCTACTTGCTTCACACTATGACCTTTGGCACCAAAATACAATCACTGTGACCAATTTTCCACACATTAAACAAGACTTTTACTGCACTGTACCACCTCTTCTCAATCTATGAATCCTGTCACACACCCCACGGGTATTTATAACCCGATTGTCAATCTTGCTATGCCATCTGCACGAGGCTGAAGTTGCTACCACCTAATTTCTTGTCTGGGGAGCTTAGTTTCCTCATTATTGCTTGTAAAAGTTCAGTATACTTCTCTGGACAGCTTCTTACCCACAAAAAAGGAAGAAGAAATCAGCTCCACAGATGTTTGATTTTGCTCAAAGAGTCTCTGATTGCATTATTCATTAAGGTTCCTCGCTGTGGTATTTTCTCACTTTCCTTTCCTGAGTGTGATTGCACTGTAATTATGGGATGAGTCAACAGTAAAAGATATCGTTTGTGGAGATGCCAGAAGAGAACCTGACATGCCAAGCACGGCAGACAATTACACAAAACATGTTTGGTTTCCACTTCTTCTTTTTTCAGCTCAGCTCCTGGATGGACTTGAAACAGAAGTGAGAGGAGAAGAACTTGCTGGGATCAGAAAGCACTTTGTTTTTCCCTTTACAGGATCTTCACAGTGTTGTGCCTGTGTGTCGGCAGAACAATTACGAGCTGGTTTTAGCCACCTGCCAGCAATCAGGCTGAAACACAGGTAATGGCTTTTAACTGCACGCATAGGAAACACAAGAGAAGCAAGTATTTTATTTCCTGGTGGTATCTCTGAGGAGCAGGGATGTTCACAAACAATGTATTCTTGTAAAATGTGTATATATTTGAAAATGGCTTTATTAAAATGTTATACAGCTGATGTAACGGTCAGAGTAACAGTTTACTATTTACAAACAGAATCTAAAATACTGCTGCATCTCCAAAAGTTATAAATGTTAATTTGTGTTCATTATTTAATTTTAATTTAATATTTTCTATTGATTACATGTAAAATGATGTATTTCAAGCCTTTTTTGTTATATTATAACAACATTGAAATTCCAGACATTCCATTGGAGAAGTAGTGGTCCAGGAATGTGTGCAAACACCCATTTGGTCTCTATAAACAAAAATCACTGCCCCTGAACAAAGACCTCTCACCTGAGTGTTCACAACTATGTCATGAGTGTCAACTCACAATCATTAAACTTTAGAAACAAAACCATATACAATTTCTAAAAACATGTAATGACCAGTGTTTAGCCACCACCTATGTTTACAAAGTTCTGAGCTCAAAAATATTGGCTAGAAATGTTTTGAGTGATTTATCACAGTATATGTGAACATCTGAAAATAATTCTAAGTTTTAAGATTTAATCAAAATATAGATTTATGACACACTTATTAAGATTAAGATCAACCAATTTAGCCAATGTGATTTTTCACACAACGGAATTTGACCTCCGTATTTAACCCATTCGTGCAGTGAAACAAACACACACACTAGTGAACACACTAGGCTGTGAGAATTTGTGCCCGAAGCGGTGGGCAGCCCTTATCCACCGGCGCCCAGGGAGCAGTTAGGGGGTTAGGTGCTTTGCTCAAGGGTACTTTAGTCATGTCCTGTCTGGGGATCGAACCAGCGACCTTCTGGTCACAAGACCAGATCCTTACCACTAGGCCATGGCTGCCCCTTTATTGTTTTAACACTGTTATTGCTGAGTTATTAACTGTGTAATTAAGAATATTAACTATGTTTTTTGCAAAAAAGAAGGTAACTCACTAATTTACTCTACTATACTCTATTTAACCTTTAATTTAACTAATTTAACCAAGTAATTGAGAACAAATTCTTATTTACACTGGCAGCCTGGCAACCTGTAACACAGATACATTACAATACAGGTACCAAAATCCTTAGCAATGACAGTCTTTAGCCATATTACATACAGCTAGGGTAGTCTACATTACATACTAGTCTACACACTGGGTGAGCTCGGTAGCTAAACTGGTTAACATGCTTGACTCCACTCTACAATCATTATAGTGGATTTTATTACCTGTTACAGTGTGGTACAGTAAATTAGCCAGTTAGCCTGCTAATTGAACCATATTTAACAACATGCATAAAGAACCTCGTTACATTTTTTTCAATAGTGCGAGCATCATTATTATAATCCATCTTTACACTGACATGTACTCCTTCAGGAATTCTTTTAATGTGCAAAACAGCATTTCCACCAATAAAACAGACAATAAAAAATAAGTGCAAAAAAAACTGCTAAGATTGCAAATAAAATATTTTAAACAGAATAACAGTTAAAGCCATTTTTAAAATCTTGTGCTGTTTTCAGGTGTGCACTTCTCATTGGTTAGCAACCATATAACCAGCTGTACATGATAAATACTTTTTGTTTGATTCTGGTGAAGGACTGATACTACTTTTTACTTCTTAGTTGTGAAAAAGTGCTATTTGCTTCAGCATCAATAAAACCACATATACTCTGTGCTCCACTCTTGTCAATAAATGGAGCTGAATCTGAACAGATTAATCAAATCTGAAAGGAAACCAAATCAAAACCCACATAATTAAAGTACTCTTGTACATGTTAGATGCATTTACACACTCTGGGCAAAGCGGTCACTAAAATGTACAAATTAATTAACACTTTTTATCTTAATATTTAGGATTGAAAATATTTTATTCAGTTGTCATTCTGTAATGCGCTTCCCATTACTTTAATCTTTAACTTCTTGGTGCATGTACCTTAAGATAACTTTTTTTCCCTGAACAATAATGCTCACCACTTCCACCCATGTGGAATCTCCTGGAATATACATTGAGGATTCAGTGCATTGATGGTGGATATGTCATCAGCGTGAAGATGTTTCCGACAAGAAACACGACAGGAATGGTAGGAGGAGACCTCCAGGCTTGACGAGCTCCGACAAGGAGGCCGAGTGAAGCAGAGAGCAAGCCAGAGGACAATTATGGCCCGCCGTCTCGACGGCTGAGCCGTCCAGCGTGCCGCCCTTTAGCGTGCTACATGATTGCGTGCTCAGTCAGCTGAGAATGAGGACTTGAAGCTTGGAGAACAGAGCAAAACTCACAGCCCAACAAATAAAACTTCAAGGTTATCTGGAGAAACTTTCAACCACAGAAGAAAAAGCTGTTCACTCCAGAGAAACAATGCGCCTGGAGATCACAGATGACAAAAATGTTAAATAATGAACTTTCTTAAAACTCCAAAAAAACATGTTTGTCCAAACCTTTGTCAACACCCCATCTAATGAATGCATTCAGCTACTGAAGTTGACATAGATTCACACACATTGCTTGTCTTGTCCCTGTAGAGAAGTACTGCCAATGTAATAAGACTCTAAACATGAACCTATTGGCACCATGTCTAATGCCAGGCATGGGGTAAAAGGGTTTAAAGCCCCAAATATTGGGTGGAGCTGTGTTCTGTGCTCTATCAAATACTTTTGGGATAAGTTGGGGATGAAGTGGAGTGGTGATCATCCAAAATCTTGACTTCATTAGATAGTACAGTAGATGGATATTCCAAAAAATGCCTGATATCCTTTTAACACCCTTAATTTCAGAAGAAACAATTAAAGAGCAGGTGTCTGAAACTTTTGTCCCTATGGTGTAATGCCAGTAGAAGTTGGTGGTCTTAGGGGGAAAGGTTGCGTAAGAAAGTACCAGTATTTGTAGCCCTTGTACCCATGCAATGTTGTAGGCACTATTCGTCTCTCATTAAGCATGAAATAATGCTTTCACAGTGCTTCTCCAACGTGCAACAGCAGTTCTCAAGGCTTTTTTTTTCTTTTTCAGAGGAGATATTTTCCTCACAGCTTGTTTTGCAGCCCACGCATCTATATCCTAAAGCCGCGCTGATCGCATCACTGCTTAGCTGACTTTTTCAACTTTCTGCCAACTCCTCTTCACATGCAGGAAATTTGCATTAATTAGGCAGGCTCGGAGGATTCAGTCGAGCTGCACAACTCCTGCTGCAAGATGAATACATTTGGAAGACTTTTTTTGCTTTTCTAAAACACTGGAAGCAAATAAACAATGTTTCTCAGCTGCCATTGTTGGTGTGAAATTGAGTATTGAAGGTGCCAAGACTGCAGCGTAACACTTCAAATATGCAACACGTATAGTGGCGCTTTTAAACAATCTCACCTCACAGAGCTTTAGGCTGAATCTTTCATGTAAGCACTACAGATGATCACTTCAGTGTGTTGTGTGTAACAAATTATGCTCTTCCTGCATTGCTTTGTGATACTACAAATGTGATCAAACAAAGATTTCTTGCCTCGTGGTGAATGTACAGGTTTGGGCTTCTGGTAATGATAACAGTTCTTTCACCAGAACATTCTGTTTATAACCCTTTAAAGCCAATTTATAATCCAGGTGTCGCTTAACAAAAACACCTGTTATCTGCTAAATGGCACTCAGTTTTGGTTACAATAAGGGGCCCTCTAGATTTATAACTGGCCAATGTTTACATTAAACTAGACAAGTTAGCACAGTAAATTCTTGATATCAAGAATAGTTTTTTCAAGATTTTTGATATCTAAAAATCTTGAAAGAAACTATTTAATTTCTGTTATCCAAAACCTAATTGTTGATATAAAAACAGAATTATTTATCTTCAAAATTCAATTCTTAATATCCAAAACTCTTACATAATAATTATTGATATTATTAATAATTCCCCCCCAAATTTTTTTAATAAATGGGGAAACGTAAGAATTTCTGATAAACAAAATAATGCACAAAAATTAAAAAAATGGATGTCAGAAATTCAGTTTCTGATATTTAAAATGTAACTCTTGTTGTCAGAAAATGTATTTTTGATAACAAAAAAGTAGGATTAAAAGATAAAACAGTTTGCCATACATTTTAAATGGGGCAAAAAATTTTGATGACAAAAAATATAATTTTGGATATTAAGAATAATTCTTCATATTTAAAACTCATGTAAATAAATACATTAAATGTCTAGTTAAATTTAACCAGTAATAGCCTAGTGACAATCTTTGAATAAAGGTCTTCTAAGGTCCAGGGCTGCCAAGTCTGTAGCAACACACAAGATTATTATTTGGAATGAACAGAAAATGTGTTCTGAACAGATACAGTATACTGAACATTCACCATAAACCTCACTCACATACATCTGAATAGTTCAATGAAACAGTTTCCAAGTGGCTTTGTATGCTCTGTATCTGTATCAATATGACTAACATAACAGACAGAATGTAGAAAAGCAGAGGAAAGTATGTTTAATATTGTTTGTGTCTTATATGCTTCTGTGAACATTTAGTGACTGAAATGATTGAAAGTTTAATGAATGTTTTTTTGTAATATTGTTACTTTGCTGCTTTTCAGCAGAGCTGCTATTCTGAATCCCACACAGAACAGCAGAAGCTGCAGAGAAAGAACTGTATTTGTATATTTTCATATATCCTTGGTACTCATGACTTGTTATGTTCATTCTTACATCTAGGGCTGTGATAACCGCAGAACCAAAGCACCATGATAATATAATTCCTACTGCAGTGCTGCCTTCATCATCGAAAGCCCCAGAAAGACATTAGAGGCAACTTTCTTTGCTGGACAAAAGACAGCACCCATCCGGAATGAAGTTGGCCAAAGTGAACTCACCCCTGAGAAAGATGTTCAACATGGGGGACATCCAGAATCCAGAATAACGATTGCTGTGGTGGACACCAATCCTCTTGTACAGTATTCACAAATTGGGAAGTTGTTCTGGGGTCTTCCACCTGGAAAGAGGTTTGCTTGAGGAACCAAAATACAAGTGCCATGGGCGTAGATTTGGTCTCACCATTGGTAGGGACACAACAACCATTTGTTTTATACCAGGATTATACAAGAATTAGTCAATGTCTAATATAAAATCAAGACTACAAAGAACATTAAATTGTACTTAAACTTAATAGATGACTGTTTAATTGAGACCACTGAATAGTTAATAGAATAATTAACATCAGGTCGGTATTTTTTCATTAAATTCTGTATGTATGGCGACAACAAGGTGGCTTGGTGGTTACCACGCTTGACTCTCAGTGCTGAAGTTTTGGGTTCATGTCCCAATCTGGGTGGAGTTTCCATGTTCTCTCTGCGTTGGTTTCCTCCGACAGTCCAAAAACATGGAGGTCAAGTGAATTGGGTAATCTAAATGGTCTTTGTGTGTGACCAACAATGGATTGGCGCCTGGGCTTAGTATATATGTAATGCTCTGTGCCCGATGAGGGTGTAAGAGACTCACTGTGACCCGGAGTAGGTGGAAGAAAATGGATGGATGGATGGATCTGTTTTCGACTAAGGCTCTCAAACTTTTGAAATATTTAATCGGGATTTTTTTATTGATAATTGTGAAGATGAACTGGTGGCATAAATAAAGAGATATAAGCACCTTTATGAGGGAACTGAGCTGGCTTGTTTGCTTGTTCAGACAGATGTTTTAATGCATTTTATACTTAAGACTTTGGACACACTTGCCTTATACTACAACATTTTTATATTTTATAATATGAAATGTAGATTAAATCACCTGAAATGCTCAGTAATTCTAAAAACAAATCCTCACAAAAAACAGAAGTCAGGAAATGTGTGTTAATAAACCCCCAAGCAACAGATCCTCATCCCACATGTTTATTGTGTGATAAACAACTTCTTCTGCCTCTTTGTGCAGTTCAGAATGGTATTTTTCACATATGTGACCCCGCCAGGGAAAACCAGGTCAAAGTCATTCTTTTTTTTTCAAAATTTGTTTTTTCAAAACAACTTTTTTTGTGAATTTAAGTTTTGTTTTTGATCAAAATATGTACTCTGATAGATATCTGAGACTGTTATCTTTCATTTACAGCAATAATGCTGAGTGGCTAAGTTTTGTTGCTAATGTGAGTGACACGATATTGACACGATACCTCAATAAGTTGCCCAGTGACTTTGGCCTGGTTTTCCCTGGCGGGGTCACATATAGTGCCTTTCCACCAAAAGAACTCTGGTTCTTGAACTGGTTCTGTTCATGGTTATAAGAACCTTGGTGCATTTCAGTGAACCAGCCCATGCTTCCACCAGTTTTAGTGGAGCCAAGGATCCATCACAGACTACATCATCAACAGAGGGGATTGCACAGTGCCAGTAAACAGAAAGCGAGAAAATGGCGGAGTATATGGACTACCTGCAAGCATTTGTGCTGTTACAGACGTTTGTTTGTCCTCTAAATTATGTGTATATAAAAGCACACAGTGGACATATAACTTATATTTTATAGGTGTTGTTAAGCACCCTGTGAAGATGGAGGTCTACATTATCATCACAAACATGAGCACAGCTATGGTGCTATGCTATCGTTCCTGACTTCACCAGTGAGCAGTTCATGAGCAACTGTCAAGTATCCCGGAAGTCTTTTAATTACATCTGTCATCATGTTGGCCCTGTTTATAAAGGAAAAGCCTCTTGTTTTTACAAACCGGATTCCAAAAAAGTTGGGACACTAAACAAATTGTGAATAAAAAATGAATACAATGATGTGGAGATGGCAAATGTCAATATTT
>BRDA01036237.1:0-10093 GCA_036984385.1 Crenuchus spilurus | reverse complement strand
TTCAGCAGCTAAAACAAATGTCAGTATAGAACATCTAGGCACATAGTTTTGGGTACAACAGGTGTCTGTCTGCATTTACTGACCATTAGCTACATAAAATTTTCCATCACATTAGCTGACTTTGTCACCTGTACTGTAACACCTCTCCTGTTTGACCATTAACACACTGGAAGTTGGCCTTTAGAATTACATTGGCTGTTACTTTGTCTTTAAGACTGATGCAGGTAAATAATGTTTTTTTGCCTTATTAAAAATCCATCCAGACACTCTTTATATCTTCAGTTTGAATGGGCATACAACTGTATGCCAATCACATTTAATTAACAACTGATTGTAGCTTCTTTTCTCTATATATGGATGTTTTGAAATGTTAATAATTATCAAGCTCTTTTTTGTTACAAATAAAGGTGAGAGAATGTTTGTGTGCCCTGATATGGTCCCTTAAAGCATCTTTCAGTAACAGGCTTGGTCTGTAATACAGGATGGTTTTTATTATCTGAACTCATTGGGGTGAAACAGTATCTCTGAAAGAAAGAGAGAAAAAAATCAGGTTCTTATTACATCCCTGCCTTTCTTAAAAGGTGGCTGAAGTTATCGGCAGGTTTGAGTGAAAAGCAATGGACATTGAGGGAGGGAGGGAGAGAGAGAAAGAGAGAGGGAGAGAAGTGAAGGATGGTGTATTTAATAACCTGCCGCATGATACGATCTGAAGAGGCGCTATTTTCCATCTCCTGTATGAAAATGGCTGCTACTTCATAACCTCTCGTCATTTCAGCCGAGCTGCTTTGAGAGATCCTCCACTGTAACCCCCGCTGAACGGAGGACGAGGAGGATGAGAGGATATTGCAGCCTCTCATGGGTCATTTTTATTCCCTCTTTCAGTTCAGTGATGGCGGGGCAGGGCTTTTCTCTTTTTTTTCCACCTAACCTCCTGTAATTGGACACAGCTGTGGGTCAACCTCAATTAAAATCCTGATTGACTAATGAACAGCTGTTGATTGAGTAGGATAGAGAAGGACAGGAGGAGAGAACAGTGGTGGTCACAGAGATTTTTCTTGTTTTTGTGTGATTTGGTAAACTGAAGATTTATTGTGGAACTGCTATGAATTAAACAGTATCTACTGAGAATTATTCACTGTCTACTATGATTTATTCAATAAATGTTGTGATTGTTTAGTAACTAATATTGTGAATTACTGAAATGATTCAGTATCTACTGTGAATTAGAGTCTACTGTGAATTATTCCGTTTCTACTGTGAATTAGTCAGTATCTGCTGTGAATTAGTATCTACTGTGAATTAGTCAGTGTGTACTCTGAATTAGTGTCTACTGTGAATTATGCAGTATCTACTGTGAATTAGTCAGTATCTGCTGTGAATTAGTCAGTATCTACTGTAAATTAGTCAGTATCTACTGTGAATTAGTCAGTATCTTCTGTGACTTAGTATCTACTGTGAATTAGTCAGTGTCTGCTGTGAATTAGTCAGTGTCTGCTATGAATTAGTATCTACTGTGAATTAGTCAGTGTCTATTGTGAATTAGTTGGCGTCTGCAGTGAATTAGTCAATATCTGCTGTGAATTAGTGTTTACTGTGAATTAGTCACTATCTGCTGTGAAATAGTCAATGTCTGCTGTGAATTAGTCAGAGTGTGTTGTGATTTAGTGTGCTGTGAATTAGTCAGTGTCTGCTATGAATTAGTGTCTGCTGTGAATTAGTGTCTACTGTGAATTATTCAGTATCTACTATGAATTACTCAGTATCTGCTGTGAATTAGTATCTACTGTGAATTAGTCAGTGTCTGCTGTGAATTAGTGTCTGCTGTGAATGTCAGTATCTGCTGTGAATTAATATCTACTGTGAATTAGTCAGTGTCTGCTGTGAATCAGTGTCTGCTGTGAATTAGTGTCTGCTGTGAATTAGTGTCTGCTGTGAATGTCAGTATCTGCTGTGAATTAGTATCTACTGTGAATTAGTATCTGCTGTGAATTAGTGTCTGCTGTGAATTAGTGTCTACTGTGAATGATTCAGTATCTACTGTGAATTAGTCAGTACAGTGGTAACCCTACTTACAAGTTTAATCCGTGCAGGAGCCGAGCTTGTTAGCTGGTTTGCTCATTAGCTGGATGCATTTTCCCCATATGAATACATGTAAAACTGATTAATCCGTGTCAGCCGGCCAATATACAGTATACTTTAATATGCTAAATAATGTGTTTATATGGGTTTTTTTTTAAATAAACGAGACGACGATGGCGCTCGTGTAGGCTGGCAGCTAAGGAGGGGGAGACCGACGGTGCTCATGTAGGCTGGCGGCTAAGGAGGAGAGGAAGACGGGCGTACGTTTTTCTTGTTCACTACCTTTTGCTGTCTTTGCGTCGCTTTCACTAGCACTTTCACTTTCACTGGACAGCGGTCAAAGGTAATGACTGACCTCTTCTTCTATGCTAGCATCTAGGGGATGCTACAACTGCCGCGCCCCTAGCGGTTGGCATACTTGAACTAATTTAGGCTACTCGTTACTTGGAATTTTACTCGTTACCTGGAACAAAAATATTCCGAGATCTCGACTCGTTACCTGGAATACTCGTTAGTAGGGATGCTCATAAGTAGGGTTACCACTGTATATGCTGTGAATTTTTCAGTATCTACTGTGAATTAGTCAGTATCTGCTGTGAATTAGTCAGTATCTGCTGTGAATTAATTAGTGTCTGCTGTGAATTAGTCAGTGTCTGCTGTGAATTAGTGTCTGCTGTGAATTATTCAGTATCTACTGTGAATTAGTCAGTATCTGCCGTGAATTAGTGTCTACTGTGAATTAGTCAATGCCTGCTGTGAATTAGTGTCTGCTGTGAATTATTCAGTATCTACTGTGAATTAGTCAGTATGTGCTGTGAATTAGTCAGTGTCTGCTGTGAATTAATGTCTACTGTGAATTAATCAGTATCTACTGTGAATTAGTCAGTATCTGCTGTGAATTAGTATGTACTGTGAATTAGTCAGTATCTGCTGTGAATTAGTATGTACTGTGAATTAGTCAGTATCTGCTGTGAATTAGTATCTACTGTGAATTAGTCAGTATCTGCTGTGAATTAGTCAGTATCTACTGTGAATTATTCAATATCTACTGTGAATTAGTCCATATCTGCTGTGAATTTGTCAGTGTCTGCTGTGAATTAGTGTCTACTGTGAATTAGTCAGTATCTACTGGGAATTATTCAGTATCTACTGTGAATTATTCAATATCTACTGTGAATTAGTCCATATCTGCTGTGAATTAGTGTCTACTGTGAATTATTCAGTATGTACTGTGAATTAGTCAGTATCTGCTGTGAATTAGTGTCTGCAGTAAATTAGTGTCTATTGTGAATTATTCAGTATCTACTGTGAATTTTTATCTACTGTGAATTAGTCAGTATCTGCTGTGAATTAGTATCTACTGTGAGTTAGTCAGTGTCTGCTGTAAATCAGTGTCTACTGTGAATTATTCAGTATCTACTGTGAATTAGTCAGTGCCTACTGTGAATTAGTGAGTATACTGTGAATTAGTCAGTGTCTGCTGTGAATTAGTGTCTACTGTGAATTAGTCAGATTCTGCTGTGAATTAGTCCATTTCTGCTGTGAATTATCCAGTATCTACTGTGAATTAATCAGTGTCTCCTGTGAATTATTCATTAATTTCTAATTATGATCCAGTTTTTATTTTGAAGTATTTGGTATCTACTGTGAATGATTCAGGATCTGCTATCTACTATGAAACTAATGTTTGAGTTCTGTACATATGACAATGAGGAGTTGAAATGTTGACCCCGATACCATCCCTTAGAGAGTTATCTGAAGACCATTTAATGGTGCAGGAACAATCAAAATACAATCTCATGAAAACAGTATCTATGTGCATTCTGCTTTATCTGAACTAATGCTAATCTAGCATTGAAGCATGAAAGGCCCAATTTAGGATTCTACTCTAGAACAGGTTTATTTCAGGTTCATGAAACCAACCTAAATGAAGTTGTTGTGTTTAAAACATTGCATATCCTGTTATATCCATGTTGTTTCAATGCAAATCAATGGAATTCAGTTCAGTTCACATCTATTCTTGTACAACAAGTCTATAATTTCTGCATTTCCAAGACAATGTTATTTTTCTATTATTAAAATGCCCTCAGGCTGTAATACATAGTATATTGGATGTATGCTTCAATTTGGACTTGTGCCATTGTCTTTATTTCAGGAAATAATGAAACTTAAACACTTCTGCCTACTTCTGATTTTCTGTACTTTATTCTTTTCTTAGCTTTGTATGATCTTGGGAGTATCTAACCACATCTTACACATTTTTTCCAGTTTTTTGCCACAGCACTTACTATAAACGTTTGCATGGGCACATTTCTGACAGCCGCCAGCTGACGGTGATGCAAAAGAGACAGAGTGTAATGATGTGTATGGCTTCTCTGTCATTTCCAGTGTGAAAGGCACCTATTAACAGATCCAGGGAGACGCAGACCACAGCGGGATTTTACTCTTTATCACACGCAGAAGATGCTGAGTTATAAACATGGCTCCAAAAGGTGTTTGTCCGGCTGCTTTGGAACGTTTCAGGAAGTTTATGCCAATAGCGGAAATCAAAATGTCTCACACATTTAGGTCTTTACTTCATGGAAGACTTCCTTTCTGAATTAACATAACCCTTTAGAGCTCAGTTCTTGAACACTCTTGTAGATCTCGGTGAATTCTGAGCATTAGAGCCTTGAAGTTCAGTCTGTAAGTGTTGCTCGCTAAAAAATGATGTAAATGGCCCCGAGTGGCTCAGCAGGCTGACACAATGACCTGAGGATCACGAGTTCAAATCCCGGTCATGCTGTTTGCCATCAACAGCTGGAGCCCAAGAGAGCAAAAATTGGCAGTGCTCTATCTGGGCAGATAGATGGCGTTCTCACTCTCCCTATCACTCACACATTGCAATGTCCGCTGGCTCAGGTGTCTACTGATTGGTCCATTCAGAGCTGGGAATCCTGCGCTTTCCTCCGAGTGTGTTAGCTCTCCAGTGATGGTGTATCAGCTTTAGTTGGTAAAGATGCGGTGACCGTATCACATGCAGTGGAAGAGGTTTGTGCTTGTCTTCACCCTGCTAGAGTCAGGGACATTACAAAGTGATGGAGAGAGCCCCCTGGTGGATGGGGTGCTTTAATTGGCTATTACCACATTGGGAAGGGGAGAAAATGGGCAAAAAAGATGTAAAAGACATTATCTTCTAGTATCTGCTAATGTTACATACATAACATTTATTGAAAAGGCACTTTGATAGAAACTCTACATTCTGGTTTGTTGCCATTGCCTTGGCATGCAACTGTGTTTAGCCTACCTTGTATAAAGATGGACAGATATGAGGAGAAACCCTCTGAAGTATTTAAAAATGTCCAAATATACATGAATGTTCAGAAAAGGATGACAAGGGTCAACAGAAATTGACATATTATCTATTGATTCTAATGATTAATGCTCAAACAAAAGTAAATGGTGCTACAGGACAGGTGATTTAAGGTTAACAAAGCTAAAGTTCTACTAAAAATGATACAAACTTTAAAAAAAACTCAAATTAGATGTAAACAGTGGTCAGTTATGAATGGAGATAGACTGCAGTACTCAAAACTGTGTGCCTTTTGTTCTCTATAACAAAATACATCATTGTGGGGGCTGAAGAGACAAGACTGGTTTTTGGTGGGTCTCTAGAGTGTGCTGTGGTTTAGGGGCTGGCCCTGCTTTTGGGAGTCTCCAAGTCAAACTGCAACAATGCTCTGTACTATTCAATTTATCTGTGTGTTTATTCTGAGACATTATAATTCACTTATGGAAGTGTATGAGATGATATGGCTTCTGTTGGTTAATTAAAAATGCTCTATAATATTCAAACGATCTAGTAATTCAAAGTGTGTTCTTTGTAAAATTCTACAGGACGTTGTAGGGGACAGTATGGCTTCTATTGAATCAATAAAAAATGCTTGTGGGAACAGTCACAGCACTGCTGTAAATGGGTAGAAACTGGCCAGACTTTTAGGGTCTCTAGAAAAAGTCATTGTGTCTGTGGTCTGTAGAGCCATGCCTGGTTGAGATCTTCAGGGAAGAGGCTATTTTAGCCCATGGCATCTGTAGCATTGTGGATGGCTGTCCATTAATATTTGATATTTGTGGGCTTGGCCACATTAACTCTGCAGAAAGTTATAAAATTAAAACAGTTGTGGAAACAAAGAACAGATGACTCAGGCAAGGCCTTGAAAGAATGTCTGCTCAGATTTCTTCCGTTCGGGCACACAGCAAGTCTTTTAAGGCGCTTGTCAACCCATCGTGACGTTGTGTGAATCTTTGGGCTCATGCAGGGTCTGACACATACACACACACTCATACCACAAACACCAGCTGTCCAAAGATTTTTTTTAGCTGGCCTGCTTTACCGAGGTGAAATGTTAATACTTTTCTCTGTATCTGTCACTTTCTATCTCTCCCTGTCTTGCACAGTTTGTAGTTGCAGTCGAGTACAACATGCAGTCGGGCCTGATCCAGCTTATAACGTCACTGTAGGGGCAAAACCATGTTTCTTTACATAAGAGGTGCCCAATCCCTAGTCGCTTTAGAGTTTCATTCATGAACAGTCTGTCAGACAAGAGGCAATAGAGAAATGGACTCAGCACACAGCCCTGTGGTACACCTGTGTTGAGTGAGATGGTGGTAGAGTGGGTATGGCCTGACCTAACATGCTGAGGCCTGTTGTACAGAAAGTCCTTAATTCAGTGACAGAGGGAGGAGTTAATGCCCAGGTCACTAAGTTTGGTCACAGAGTAAAGGAAAGGCCACAGTGTGAAGGAAGTAGTTGAATTTGCATTTGGCATACTATGGCCTTTGGGGCGTGTATTCTGCCCTCACTAGGAGTCCCAGTTACCAAACTAGGCAGATAGATAACTCTTTCCAATCAGTCAGTAAAATTAATGATGGATTTATTGCACATCACAAGTTCAGCTTGCATTGGAACAGAGTAAAACTGAGATAAAATACAGCATATTAGAGTAAAATATTAGTATATATGAGTTAAATGTCATGTAATGTGATTGAATGTTCATCTATTAGCATAAAAGAAAACATAACAAACTTTATAGCTTGCTTTTAGTATTATTCTGCTAACACTAGCGCTAATTACAACTGAAACTTTATGGCAGCTATGATAATATCCTTAAGCCTTAACAATCCTTGGCATATATGAATAAAAACAAAGATATGCAATATTAAAAGTCTATTTACTTGTAGTCTACAAGTGACTACAAGATTGGATGGATATAGATTGAAGTGCTGTTAGACAATGTGCCTGAGTAAGCTGCACATGCACACACATAAAAAATTAAAAAAAAAAAATATATGGCTTCTGCACAGGTCAAAGGGAGTTACCATGACAACTAAACATGTCATTTAAAGGAACATATACACTGAACTGCCAAGAGACCCAATTGCTGATATCAGAACAACGTGCAACTGCAATCCCTCCTTTTTGCCAATCATTAAAATCTGCTTTGTGAGCAACTGTCCATCTCCTGCAAAAGCCTGGAGTAAAAGTTAGTACCACCTTAAGATAATAATTGAGTAGAATCATACTGTAGGGATTGATATAAGCCTGTGAATACATACTGTTGTTTGTACATTAACATACTGTAGAAGAGCATGGATGCACATTTCCTAATTAGGTAGACCTTGGTAGTTGATGTGAATGTGCTACTGCAGTATTTTATATCCTGAATGTTTTGTGATGTACAGATCCACTCGTCACTGTGCATTTTGATGAGATATTTTTGTTTTACTAAAATCCAAGGGCATAGAATGTGAAGACAGTGGGGGCTTAGCCTAGGAGAATGGAAGTCCCCCAGCAGTGGCAGAGATTGTATGTCTGAGATGTGGTTCCCTAGCAGTGAACTGTTAATAAGGGAAGAGCTCACAAGCTTTACTTTCAAAAAACATTCAAAACCTCTAACAGCACCACTGCCTTAATCACTTTGGTGCTGAGCATGATTTCAGTTGCCCTTCTTTGCCCAAAGTCATGGCCAAGTTGACAAAGGTCTTCAAACATGAATTGAGCATGTCAAATCTGACAAACCTTCCCTGGACATACTTTGTGTTGGTTTATGTTTATCCATGTTCATCCACATTCATGTGTGTCTGTGTGGTCAGTGTACTTAGAATATTTGGCATAAAAGCACATTTATTTACAATAATTTGTCTTGGTAATAAATCTCTTTGTACTGGTAGAAATGTTGTATATCAATGTATCATTGGAAGAAAAAAAAATCAGTACATCAGTATTGTAAAAAAGTGTGTTGTTTTATGTTGTGAGTTAATTTGAGGAATTAAGTCTAATTACAGATTTCCCTTAATGTGAATACTTATTTTGTGTATTATTTGTGTATAAATAATACTGGACTACCATGAGGAGAGGTTTGAAAATGATTAAACCAACACATTCAAACTGTTCTTAATCTAATTTTCTCAGTTATCTAAAACTTTGCCTTGGAACTGTGCATGTATTTAGAAAATTAACATATTTAGACACTCATAGCCATAGTGATGTATAATTTTAGCTTGAGTACTTTCCATAAGCTCTGCTCCCCCTGTGTGGGATGATGTATTATCCACAGGTGAATGGCTTTTAGAGTTAAAGACTTTAAATTGGTACTACAGGGAACTTGAAAAATTATGTTTTTGCACACATCATGTCTTTTTCCCCAAACTGATCAGCTTCTAATTCTCCCATTGAGATACAGCAGAAGATGATTATTAATGCATCCAGAAAGTCAGGATCACAGGACTGTAAAATAAGAATGGGACTTGATATGGACATGACGGTGTTTAATGTTACATAACAGCCATAAGAAGAGAATGTATTTGGTTTAAGTGGTTTAAGTTCTTGGTACTTGTGATTATCCTGGTTTGACCACAACTATGAGAATTATGCAAATGAAAGAATGAAAGAGAGAGGGGGGTATAGCAATCACATCTAGATATGACAGAATAAGAGGAGGGAGAAAGAAAAAGAGTGAGAGAGATAAAGGGAAAGCACAGTGAGAGGGAGTCTGACTGGCTGAAGTGAAGACAGATGGAAGGTCCAGATTGTTAGCATTAGCCTCTTCTTGCTCTAGATCATGAGGCTCCATCAGGCTAATCACAGCTCTGATGACTCCATCATGCTCACTGATGTTTTCTGGCCTCCGCAGCCGGACACATGGAGGCCCTCAAGGTCAAACTCCATGAGAGGCTGAGTGTGCAGATCTTACTTGAGGAATAACAACACACTCAGACGCAATCTTTAAAATGATAATGACTTAAGAAGTTTATATGATTTTTTTTTTTTTAGTTTAAAGTTGCCCTAGAATGGAAAACGGTAATTATGTTCCTCCTAACTGTACCAAGGAAGGAGGAAGTGCTGATGGTTGCAGTTTCAAAGCAGAAGATAATATACAACTCTTTTTGTGTGGATTATGAAATATAACACAAGGGGGAGGAGTTGTGGTATGCCATCGGTCAGGAGGTGGGATTAGATGGTAATTATATTTTCTTCTAGAAACCGGATTCCAAAAAAGTTGGGACACTAAACAAATTGTGAATAAAAACTGAATGCAATGATGTGGAGGTGCCAACATCTAATATTTTATTCAGAATAGAACACAAATCACAGATCAAAAGTTGAAACTGAGAGAATGTATCATTTTAAGGGAAAAATATGTTATTTAAAAATTTCATGGCGTCAACAAATCCCGAAAACGTTGGGACAAGGCCATTTTTACCACCATGTGGCATCCCCCCTTCTTCTTACAACACTCAACAGACATCTGGGGACAGAGGAGACCAGTTTCTCAAGTGTAGAAATAGGAATGCTCTCCTATTCATGTCTAATATAGGCCTCTAACTGTTCAATCGTCTTGGGCCTTCTTTGTCGCACCTTCTTCTTTATGATGTGCCAAATGTTCTGTATAGGTGAAAGATCTGGACTGCAGGCTGGCCATTTCAGTACCCGGATCCTTCTCCTACATAGCCATGATGTTGTGATTGCTGCAGA